>PVKA01008490.1:13724-72885 GCA_004027165.1 Ctenomys sociabilis
GGGGGGGGGGGGGGGGGGGGGGGGGTGCAGTGGGGAGGAAGAGGCAAAAACAAAGCTTTATTTATAACTTTCCAAAAGCAGAAAGACTCTGCTAATTAGAAATCCCATTAAGAAGTTTATTCCATTGTTTAAGTGAAGGTATTCAATTAAAACATTAGGAATGCAGACAGAAGCCAAATACCACATGTGTAGTAAATCCCTTTCCCTCTCAGAGTAGGAGCCAGGGTGCCAGTGGAGATCCAAGTCTCTGGCTTTGTCCTTTTGAGAATAAAACGTAGAAAGTTGGATTCCAATGCCTTGATGCATTTAATAAGTACAAGAGCCAAGGCTAGGCAATGTGAGGAATAAAATGTAAGGCTGGGTTAGGAATAATAAAAGGGCTTAAATCTAATACCACTTGTACAAAAATAGGTAGCTCAGAGAAATATTTGGGAAGAACTGTATTGCTGATAGAGTGCTGTAAAGGATTGCATTATGTACTAATCCTTCAGAATGGAGAAGTCAGGAAAGGCAAACCGAATAAGTAAAATTTGAGTCCAGCCTTGATAAGTGTCTTGCAAATAAGAATTTAAAAAAAATTTTTTTTAAAGATGTATTCACATATTGGAAAGAACATGAGAATCAATGTTATTAAGTAGTTTTTGAAATTTCCTTTTGAAGCCAGGTATTGTGGTACACATGTGTAATCAGGAAGCTAAGTGAGGCAGGAGATCACAAGTTCAAGGCCAGCCTGAGTGACTTAGCAAGACCCTGCCTCAAAAAAAAATAAAGACAGCTGAGATGTTGTTCAATTGTACAGTGCTTTTGTGGCATGTGTGAAGCCCTACACTGATCCCAGCTCCACAAAAACAAAGCAAAGACAAAAAGTGCTGTTTGAGAGTTAAATTAACCTTGTTCTTACAGAAGAGTCAGAGTCCAAAATATTTTTAGGCCCAAAGGAATGCATACGTATTTTACTTGAAACAGCTGCTTCTCTTAAATAAGGTAGGTCCCTCTGCCTCTGACCAACAACAACAAAAGTTCTCAACATCAAGTGGTGAGCTGTGTAGGAAATGCTGTGCCATGTGGATCCAGCACCTTCCAGGGGAAGAGAAGCTTGATCTTCAGACATAAAACCCTCTGCTATGGTGTAGGTGATCAGCTGTGATACCCCAGATGGAGAGAGAGTCTTTCATTTACTCTTTCTCTAGTATTTAGAAAACATAATGATCAAGAAGGTAGCCTCAGGATCATAACTGCTCCAAACTGCATTTCTAAACATAGGGCCTGAATCACTTGGCACAAGATGAGTCTTAGTTCCCTCATCATTATAATGGGACATAAATTAACTATCTACTAGGGTAATCACAAGAATTAAATAGAAGTTTTGGTCTGAATAGTTAAAGGCCTGATTCTATCTTAGCTTCTCTAGTACTACAGGATACAAGCAGTTGTGTAGTTTTTAAAAAGCTGGAAATATCCTTTGAGTAAATTAAGAGTTTTCCAACTAGGTATTAAATAGCCTAGAGTTCCTAGAATTAACCATTGTCCTCCTTTTTTGGGTGTGCGTGCGTGTGTGTGTGTGTGTGTGTGTGTGTGTGTGTGTGTGTGTGGTACCAGGGATTGAACTCAGGACGCTGCACTTGCCAGACAAGCACTTATTCTACTGAGCTATTTCCCCCATGTCCCCCCCCTTTTTTAATATGATTGTTTAAAAGGATTTTGCTTGTGATTCTGTGGTTCTTTTCTTGGGTTTATTTTTAGTAAGTAAAAGAGATTATACTATATAGTACTATGTAGTATAAATATATACCACCTGAATTTTCTCCCACATGCTTTTAAAAAGAGAATGTTTAAAATATTGTACTTTTGAATGTTTTCATTTACAAATATTCCTACTGATTAGCCAAAGAACTTTTACATCTGACTTTCACTTTTCTGGTAAATGTCAGGGATAATATGAGTGGTTTTACTAGACAGTAATGCATTTTATCAAGTTGGTAGTCCCAACCTGACACACGTCACAGTAAATATGTGTATAATCCCTAAAGATTCTAATTCAGTGGGTCTAGAATCATAGTTTTCCCAGGTAATACTTAAGCAGACAGGTGAGACAGTATCAAAACAGATTAATAGGACAGTTTCAATAATTAATACATTGTACATTCTCTTCTTAGTGGTTATCCATAGTACAAGAAGCAGACAGGATGTCCTGTCCAAACACTATCAGTACAAATCTTTCTACTCACTGAATTAAGTGAAAGTAGCTGTATATCTATCCTAACTATCCTGTATGTACAAATACAAAATGGTCGTTCCTTTGTATTCCCCTTTTTTTGTATAGTCCTGTCAGAAATGGGTATGTATTTCATTGGCATCTAAATACTCTAGGTGCATGAGTTCAGCAAAACAATCCAACACAGTGCAGGAGTCCATAATAGTAGTGGATTATCCGCAGAAGTTGTTGACTTGAGCCTTTCACAGCTCAGCATATTAATATGGCTTTACTGTATATACCTCTTTTTATACCTTTCTGTTGGACGGTTAAGACCAAGATAAAGCGAGACCTATATAGCAAGAAATGTAACTTGTATCTGATAAGGTCAGTTGCATAACCTCAGGATTTATCCTGTAACCCTCACTTTGTAGATCCTTTGCCATTGTCAGCCTTGTGGATGAGTCACAGCCGTTGCTTGACCTGTTTTCTCTCCATGTGACTCTCGTTAGACACACTGTACATCATCGATCATTTTTCTCTGTGGCCCCATGATCTCCTTGATCAGAAAATTTGGGACACAACTGAGTTACATGATGTTACAGTACTGGTTTGCTATGTTCTGAGTCTTCACTGACCTTGAAAGGCTAGGACCAAAATTTTGGCTGCTCTTCCTTTTCTTTAATTTTTGATCTGCAAACTTAGGTTGTTAACCCTCCAGAAGAAAAGCTTATTATTACCCTGCAACATATGCATTTCAGTTTACCCTATCTGTCTTAAGTTTCAATCATCTTAGGCATAACATGGAACAGTTTTTTTTCCATCAAGATTGATATGTTAAACTGTAAGTCCCTACAGAATATGAAGAAAAAAATATAATTTAAAAAATAGGAATAAACACATATTTTTACACAGAAATTTAGAAAATCTAACCATATACAGCATTGTAGCAGGACAGTCCTGTGACATTTTTTGTGTATCTTTTTTTCATTTATTACCCTTAATTTAAGAAAAAGAAAAAAAACATTTACTTGAGAGACAGTATGGTAGTAATTGGTAAGTCATGAAAGAAGTACATATTTAGAAGACCAAAATGACAAGCATTCCAAGCGTGACCCTTCTATTACCCATTGCTGTCTTCAGTACATTTACTTGGTTTACAGGTATCACCATGTATAGTTAGTCAGGGTGAGAATCCTACCAGTTAACTGCTAGTTTCAAAAACCTGCTGTCTCTCAGGATCATTGCCTTACCCATCTAGTGCATATAAATGTATGGCTTTGCCCTGTCATGTTTCCCAGCTTTTCTCCTTGCCCTCTTCTCATTCATTGTCCAATCCTCAAGTTCTTGCTTTCCTTTTAATTGTGTTATACCTTTCTATTTGTAATTCTTCTTTTGAGTTCTTATACTAGGGAATGTATACGATATTTACACATGTGTCTGGTTTATTTCACTTATAAGTATATGTTCAAGTGTCATCCACTTAACTATGAAGGCTTTAAGCTTATCATTCTTTACAGCTGAGTAGTACTCCATTGTATAAAGATGCCACATCTTTTTCAGCCATTCCTCATGTGATGGGTATCTTGGTTGTTTCCAAGATTTGGCTATCACAAATTGTGCTGCTATAAACATAAGGACACATATATCACTATGATATGATGTTTTCAGTTCCTCCAGGAAAATTCCCAGCAGGGCGATAGCTGGCCTGAATGGGATTTCCAGTCCTAGTTTTTTAAGGAGTCTCCACACTGATTTCTATGTTTGCTACAGTCTACATTCCCACCAGCGGTGGAGAATGGTTCCCTTTTCCTCACAGCCTCTTCAGCATTTGTTGTTTGTTGATTTGTTTATGATAACCATCCTTTCTGGAGTGAGATGATATCTCAGTGTTTTAATTTGCATTTCACGGATGGCTAGTGATGTGGAGCTTTTTTTCATCTATTTATTCACTTCTTTAATTTCGTCCTCTGAGAAGTGTGTGTTCATCTCAAATGCCCATTTCTGGATTGGGTCTTTACATTTATGGGCCCTAATGTTTTTTAGTTCTTTATAAATTCTAGAGAGCTGACCTTTGTCTAAGCAGACAGATTTGAGAACTCTTGTATTGAAACAAGAACTATGTGAAATTGGGGGAGGGCTGGAAGAGGAGAAAGGCAAATAGGAATGAACTTTTTACCCATTTCCTTCTTCTCCTCAGTGAAATATTGCAACAGAAAAGGAAATTCAAAGGTCACTTTTAATCCCCAGAGATGAGATAAGAAAATGAAGTTTTTCTTTTTCTTTTTGTCATTGTAGACATGGAAGGACTTCAATGAAATTTTAAATGGTTCCACAAAGCATGCGCTAATGGATGACAGCAATCCTCCAACTTACAATGTGCAGGTAGAATCACAAGATGGGTGTCATCCTGGTGACAGTGCAGAACGGAGAGTGACACACTTGCCTTCTGCGTCAGATGAAAATGAAAATCAACTTGACGGAGATGGGCCTGAGCTTCTGACCAGCAGTGGTAGTGCCATGGGGAAAGCTGAAGTGTTGGAGCAAGATAGTCTCAACAATAATGAAAGCTGCATGTCTAGCTGTGAGGTGGCTGCAAGTGAGAGCTCAGAAGGCACTTTGTGTGAACACCCCAAAGAGGGACAGGACTTCTTGGGAAGGGACAAAAGAGTACTTGGAAAAAGAAGTACAAAAAGCAAAAAAGGCACAATTAAGAAGATACCACCAGGTACTTTTTTTAAAAAATATATTGCTTATAGTGTTTTTTAATTAAAAATAAAAATTCCCATCCCATACTGTGTACCCTGTCTTACATCTTCCTTTTTAAAAATCAGTATGGTTTGAAGTTAGCACAATACCTAAGAGCACACGTGGATTGAACTGAGTGGTACTCCATGCATGTGGTGTCCCTAGTGTCCCTTTTCATAGGTGTGCTGTAATTTAACTACTTCCTTATGTCTCTTCCTGGGCTTTTATTATAATAGGCAGTCAGAAATTGACATTCTTTGTTACTGTTTTCACATTGTGTAGTTTAAATATACATTGTGTCCTTCCTTTATAAATTATATTTTCTGTCAAACTAGCCTTGAAGTTTTCCTTCTGACATCACTGGATCTTCATCTCATGCAGGAGGAAAATAATATACATGTAACATCTTCTGCTAATGCTGAATGAAACATCTAGTTTTAATTATCTGTATTTCTTTGATTGCAAAAAAGTCAAGAGTATTTCTTATGTGGTACATTTGGCAGTAAAGTGTTTTTGTTTTTGCTTTTTTTTAGATAAGTTCTCATTATGGTTTAAGCTGGCCTTGAGTTTGCTGTGTAGCGTAGGCTGCCCTTGAACTCATTGCAATTCTTCTGCCTCAACCTCCCTAGTGCTGGGATTATAGGCATGTGCCACCACACCTGGATGCCAATTAAGGTTTAAAGCTATGGATTTTTGTACCTGAATGGTAAAGTACTCATGATTTTTTATCAGAAACATTTGGGGCTGGAGAGTGTTGATATGGTCTCTATTGGACCACCTTGGTGTACCACATTACTCAAGTGAGTAGTCTTGCATAAGACTCTTTTAATGAGAGGGTCAGCCTCCTTTTTACTCCCTTGTATGTCATTGGCTAATTAGAAATGTTTTCAATTGCTCTGATCCTGTCTTTCTATTTGTATTATTTTATTTGGAATAAAAAATAAGAATTTCCAATTTCTATAAGTTAATCTATTCGATAAAATTTGATAACTTTTTATTTTATTTTATTTTGTCTTTTTGAGACAGGGTCTCACTCTGCAGTTCAGGCTGGCCTTAAGCTCACTTTGTAGCTCAGGCTGGTCTCGAACTCCCAATAATCCTACTGCCCCAGCCTCCCTGAGTGCTGGGATTACAGGCCTGCACCACCACGCCCGGCTAGAATTGCTACAGGTTTTTTTTTGTTTTGTTTTGTTGGCAGAAACAGGGATTGAACTCGGGCCCTTTTGCTTCCCAGGCAAGTGCTTATTCTACTGAACCATGTCCCCTGCCTTGATAACTTTTTAATGTAACTGTTATTTTAGGTTTTCATATGCTTTAGTGTTTTCCTTGACTTAAATTAGTTTTGTTTGTTTCTTGGTATTTTTTGAGGTAGGGTTTCACTCAGGCTGGCTTTTAACTTACTTTGTAGTCCATGTAGCCTTGAACTCTCAGTGATCTTCCTGCCTCAGCCTTCCAAGTTTGGGGATTACAGGTGTGCACCACCACACCTGATGTAAAATAGTTTTTGACAAGGGATGTGAAAGCATTTTCTTAAAAGATCTAAGGGTAAATAGATGCTTTGTATATAAATTGATATATTCTATAACTATCATTCAAGTTCTAATTGTGCCTCTCTAATTTGATCACATGATGTCTTGAAGAACTGATACCTAGTTATAAGTGTAATGGTAGTTGTAACTCTACAATTGTGAGTCCTTTTATTTTCTCTCCCTTCCTAGCTTTGGCCTAATTTCCGTAGGTGCCATTGTAGAACTTAAAATTATTCATAACTCATTACCCAGTGAGAAGATATATACAGAGTTACTTTCATTTGAAGTATGATTTTATAAAACTTAGGGATAGTTTTATATAGCTTTCTTTTGAATTTTTATATGTATTGTATGTAAGGCTCAGTTTAAGACAGTAAGAATGCTAAATCAGGAATTGTAAGACCTAACTAAATTGAGGCCATATTTCTAATTGTAGGTCACTTGATGAGATTGGAAGCTTCTGTACTTCAGGTGCCTTTATCTGCAAAGTGTTTACATAAATCTAGAAATTTCATTTCTAAGCATAAATAGGGTTTCTAAATATAGTTCCTAGTCTATTAAAATTCAGTGAATCACTTCCAGTACATCATCTATAAAGGTTTTTATTTATTTTATTTATTTGATACAGAGTCTCGCTACGCAGTTCAGACCTGTAGTGATCCTCCTGACTCAGCCTGTCCAGCACTGAATTACAGGCATGCACCACCACACTTGATTCTAGGGCCGGCACAGCATGCAGTACCAGGGATCAAACTCAGGTCCTTGCACTTACCAGGCAGGTGCTTAGACTGCCGAGCTATGTCCTCAGACCCAAAGGATTTTATATTTAAGGGTACATTTTTGTTTTTAGAAGAAATGATATTGTTATCAGGTCATTTATTCTAAAAAGTGGCACACCCACTAAATATTACCAGCTTTGGGATTGCCTCCTCTCATTCCAGAGTTGGATTCCAGGTTCTTCTTGTCTTTGAACAAAGAACTGAACCAAATGGGCAAAAAGCGGTGACAAAGTTTACTGAGAAAGTAAGTAAAGATGGGAGAGTAACTCTCTGACTGGAGTGCAGTTGGGCTAAAGAAATAGAAAAAAGGGGAGTGATAAGAGCAAAGATAAAAGTACACCCTGTGTCTGGGAAACACAAGGTGGACCATTTTAGAAAGCTACCAAAGCCCCAGCTCTGCATTGCTACCTTCCTTTTTTTTTTTTTTTTTCCTATCTTCAAGTATCCAGAACAGTTTTTTTTTTTTTTGGCAATTTAAAAATACATGACAATTTATTTTTATTTTATTATTATTTTTTATGTATTTGGTATAGGGTCTCCCTATGCAGCTCGGACTCCTAGTGTTCCTCCTGTTTTCAGCCTCTCCAGCGCTAGGATTAGAGGCATGTGGTCTCAGGTGTCTGGCTCAGCGCTCCCCCGGGCAGGGTCAGCATGGTGTGTGGTGCTAGGGCTCGAACCCTGATCCCTATCTCGCTGACCCTACATAACAATTTAAAATAAATACACATTAAGTTAGTGTCTTTGCCTTACTGTACAATTGATTAGCAGGAACTGCTACATTCAGTTAAAATCTAATGAATACCATCAATTTTCCTGGCTTACTTTTCTGATCAGAATTAGTAAATAAACATAATTTTGCTACTCCTTGAAAGATGCTTAGAAAAATTACAATTCATAGTTCATAGGTCCTTCAGAAATCCTTGTCATAGGTTGTCTATGTTAAGGGTAAATAATGACAGATGGTTTTGGGATCCTACACTTCAGACTGATATCCTAGTGAAAAACCTGCTTGAGTTCTCAGAAGTCCACTTGCAGGGCTTGGGAACTGTTCAGTGAATGTGTCCTGGATCTTGTAATTAATAGGTCATATCCACTTTCCCATGCAGCTTTTGCCATCACCTATCTCAATATGTTGAGTAGGAAAAATAATTGTTCCATTTTAACTCTGGGAGGGACTTGGAATAGCAACCTTTAAGATTTCTATTTCTAACTCTAGGAGCTTTCCTCGGAGTCTACTTGCTGAGACTCTATCCTGGAGAGTATACTTAAACCTGTCCTCTCTTTAGTACACTTCCAGTCACCAAATCCAGTAATTGTATTTCCTTGTGATTGTCCTAAGAGAGCCATTTCTTTTTATTTCCACTGCCACAGTTTATTGTACTTTTTTTTTTTTTTTGAGCAGAGAGAACATTTATTCATTACTTGTTAGGGGGTGGCACAGTGGAAGCCTTCAGGAGTGCAGGGCTCGCCACTTGTCCAGGGGACTGCAATTTGGGATGTATTTCACCCCATAGCCATCAGGGATGAGGCGCTTCTCGGCCACCATGTCTTCAAATTCATCTGCACTGAACTTGGTGAAGCCTCACTTTTTGGAGACATGGATCTGCTGACAGCCAGGGAACTTAAACTTGGCCCTGTGTAGGGCCTCGATTACATGTTCCTTGTTCTGCAGCTTGGTGTGGATAGACATGATGACCTGTCCAATGTGAACTCTTGTCACTGTGCCCTGGGGCTTCCCAAAGGCATCCCACATGCCAGTCTGGAGCCTGGTTTGGGGATGGCAAGAGGTCAGATACACAGAACACCCACGAGGAGAAATGTTTCCAAGGTCCCTTTGGGCAGCCTATAGAAGCACTAGGCTACATACAATACCGAGGAGGTTACTGTGTGCAGCCACTGCACATTGGGCACCCACCAGCAGGGAACACAGTTGGCTTACTGCAGTTTAGTATTTTTAATTTGGGTGTTATTGCAAAAGCCCCCTAAGTATGTTTCCCATTTTTCTTCAGTTCTCCATGTCAAAACTAAGCCACAAGGTCCTGAGTTCAGTTCCCATTATTTAAAAAAAAAAAAAAAGTGCTTGCTGATAGGATTGTAGCCATGGAAACATTTCATCCCTTTTTAAATGTTAATTCTCTGATCCAGAGTAAACAAAGTTTCAAAACTTCACAGTAAGTGCTTTTCTTTTTTTTTTTTTTTTTGGTGGAACTGAGGATTGAACTCAGGCCCTTGTGCTTTCCAGGGAAGCACTTATTCTACTGAGCCATCTCCCCAGCCCCATGCTTTTCTGATAATAGGCTAGCTTCTCAATTGTGAGGTGACATACAAATATGATATTCAATTTCAAATCAGAAATAAGTTTTTTGTTGATAGGTATCTTTTGTTTTCTTAGTGATTTGGGGGATTTTTCTGGTAAGAGCATAAATATTAAATCAGAAGTGATCTTGGGACTGGGGAAATAACTCAATAGTCTCAGCACCTGCCTAGAAAGCGTAAGGTCCTGCGTTTGATCCCTGGTACTGCATACTGTGCCAGCCCCAAAACCAGGTGTAGTGGCACATCCTTTTTATCCTAGTGCTGGGGAGGCTGAGACAGGAGAGGATCACTGAAGATCTGAACTGTGTAGTAGAGACCCTGTAACCAACATACACAAAGAAATAAGTTATCTTGACACAAATGTCCTATAGGTGAAAGGATCGAAATTTAGGGGCAAAACTAAAGTAAAAGTGATATTTCATTAGACTGACTACAGGTGCAGACTTTGAGCCAGATACCTGGGATTAAATCTAACATCTGAAATCTAACTAACTGTACTTAATGTTACTTAATGTCTGCTGTTCTAGAGAATGGATGCAACAAGAATATCTACTGTATAGATAAGGTGTGGTAAAGATTTTACCTTTGTTGGCAGATGTTCTTATAACTTTTTTATTTTTTTTTGACGGTATCAGGGATTGAGCTCAGGGGCCTGCACTTGCCAGGCAAGCGCTTGTTCTACTGAGCTATCTGAACTCTTTTTGAAATGTAAATTAAATTTATTCACTCTTACATTATTCAGATATTTTGTTGTGTGAATTTTTTTGTTTTATTTTGTTATATTTTGCTGGTACTAGGGGTTGAACTCAGGGCCTTAGTGTTGAGCTATATACCCTTGGACTTTTTTTTTTTTTTTTTTTTTTTTTTTTAAAGACAAGATCCCCATTGAAGTTACTAATTGCCCTGGCTATGCTCATATTTCCAATCCACTGCCTTATCCTTCAGTGCTGGGATTATAGGTGTGCACTACCCCACCTAGTTCTACAATTACTTTATATATATCCAAAGGGTAGTACTCAAACAAAATTAAAGGGCATTAGTTCTTTTCTTTCTTTTTTTTTTTTTTTTAACTTTTAGCAGCTAATGAGGTAAAGTTGCATATTGTACAATCTGGTCAGTTTAAATTGTTTAATTTAGTGGCTTTCTTATATATTCAAAATTGTGTATTCCTTAGTAAATTTAATTTTCTTTTTTTTTTTGAGACCAGATCTCTCTATATAGTTCAGACTGGCCTTGAACTCACTATGTAATCCAGCCTGACTTGGAACTGGCTGTGATCCTACTGCCACAGCCTCCCAAGTGTTGGGATTAAACGAGTGTGCTACCATGCCTGTCAAGAGTAGTAATATTAAGAGTACCGTATAGCTTTTCTAGAACATTATATACCTGCTCAGATACTAAACTTGGCCCCAGAGAAGTCCAGATGTCATATTATGGGCTGCTGCATGTCTTTTTTAAAAGAGAATTGAATGTTCTTGTAAGAAGTTTCAAACTGTTACATCAAATTTTTACTATATTTAAAACTGGAATGGCTTTAGGTAAATATTTCCCTAAAAACTAATAGAAGTTACCCTATCAATGTTTAACAGCTTAATTAAGATATGATTCACATGTACACCATTCATTTCAGGTATACACATTTTGATGATTTTTTAGTATATCCATATATTCACACAACCATCATCAGCTTTTTTATGTTCTATCTCTACAAAAAGAAACCCGATACCTGTTAGCAATAGTCATGTTTTACTTTCTTTGAACCATCCCACCCCTAGACAACTCACTGTCTGTCTGTCTGTCTGTGTGTGTGTGTGTGTGTCTCTCTCTCTCTCTCCCTCCCTCCCTCCCTTCCTTCCTTTTCTATTCTGGACAATTTTTTAACATAATTTCTCATGGTTTGCCTGTGTTGCAGCAAATGTCAGTACTTCATTTTTAATAGCTGGATCCACTGTATGGCTATGCCATGCTTCATTTAGTATGGGCTGTTTTTACTTTTGGCTATTAGGTATAATGCTTAATAAAAATTTATGTGGAAGTTTTTTTAATGGATTTATGTGTTTCTCTTGGTTATATATAGCTAAGAATAAGATTGCTGGATCATATGGTAACTTTATGTCTACTTTTGAGGACCTCCCAAAACGTTTTCCAGAGTTATGACAGCTATATAACTTCTGTTTTTTTGAGACAGGGTTTTACTGTGTAGTTCAGGTGGGCCTTGAACACATGACAATCCTCTTGTCTTAGCCTGCCAAGTGCTGGAATTACAGGTGTACCACCATGCCCAGCTCTATCAAATATATGAAAGTTTTAATTTATCTTTGTCAGCACTTGTAAATATCTTGCTCAACTATAGCCATATTTCTTTTTGTTTAGATGTAATTCACATCCTATACATTTCAACTTTTAAAAGTCTACCGTTTAGTATATTTAGTAGTCATACTGGTATGAAATCATTGCCAGTATCTAATTCTGGAACAGTTCATTCCCTCTAAAAGAAACTATTTTCCATCACCAGGCACTCCCCATCCTCCCCTTCCCAGGTCCTGGCAGCCAGTACCCTGTAAATTTTCTGTGGTTATGTAAGACAAGTTAAGATGAAATATCTGATGGTTGCCATGTCAGTGTTCGTTATTTTATTCCTCACTGTCACCATAGTATCTAAGCATTTGACAAAACAGTTCAGCAGATGAAGCCAAGGGTAGACAGCACCTGGCAGCTAGAGAAGGAAGACCGTCCTAAATTGACCATGCCCTCACTTGTCCTATTAGACACCCACACAATGTAGCCAGCTGGGAGGTGACAAGGAAGGCACAAAGCTAGAGGAAATCAAGCCTGAGAGATGGATCTGTGGCCTGAATTCAGGCTTGTGTAATAAGAGGAGCAAAGACTTTGGGTTTGAATCTTAGCTCTGTTTCCTACCTCTGAAATCACAGAAAAAAGAATCAGTTTCCTTCTTTGTGTAAAGGAGGGCTGACCCTGCATATTTACAAAATTGTTCTTAGAATGTGCAGTCCTGGATATAACACATTTTGTAAGGTACTAAGACAAAAATGAGTACTCCCAAATGTTTGGGATGGAACCAATAAATGGCTGTCTTATTGTAGTCACAAAATAATTTTTGAGTAGCAATTCCATTCAGCAAAATGAAGAAATTGACTTGACCTGTTTTGTTGGTACTTTTATTTGTTTTGTTTTTCTGGGACAGGGTCTCACTGTATAGTTGAGGCTAGCCTTGTGCACCCTATGTAGCCCATGCTGGCTGCAATCCTCCAGGCTCAGCTTCCCAGATGCAGGGATCATAAGTGTGCATACCACTTTGGTTCTCCTGGGATTTTTTTCACTGCTCTGTTCAGGCTTTCCTATGTCTGCCCCACTCTAATGTGTATACCTAAAAATGTTTCCAGACCTATTAGAGTGTAATGTTGATATAACATGCCTGCTGGCATACTGATATCTAAAATAATACCACAATATTTTATTGTAATGCCATAAAATATGAATGACCAAGGCAGATTATCATGTTATGGCTTTGACTAAGTAAAACATTTACAACTGCCCTCCAGATCCAGTTCTTAGTGGAGGTTGAGTAACATGTATTGGCAGTTTTGGCCAGGAGGATTGAGACATTTGGGATTTTAGAGACTGCAGTGGATGGGAGGGGACATACCCTGCTGATGTGTGTTCATTTTACACATCCGGATAAGACCCTGTAAGAGGAGCAATAGGCACTAGGACTGATGTTTGGGATGGAACCAATTTTGTTCACTAGGCAGGTAAGTGGACAGTTTAATTCCCTTTCATGCTATGCTGTACTTTGACAACTCTGAAGTGTACCTTATCTCTGTTACTGGTTGATAGTCTAGTTACTTAAAACTCAAGTTCCCTAGAAACTGACAAACAGTAGCCTGTGTCTTTGGTCTTAACATGCAGGCCTGATCAATGGAAATAGAGTATCCCTCCTGAAAGATAACTATTCCCTAGCAGAATAAGAGTTCCTGATTTATATAGTCAATTGTAGAATCAAAAGAAACTTTAGCCAGAATTCCCTTAGAAGGGCCGGCCAAATAGTTCAGCGGATTAAAGCACCTGTAAGCAGGTGTAGGGGCCAGGGATTCGATCCATGGGCCTGCCATGCTGTCCCCACCCCTGAAGCTCACAGAGATGGCAGTTGAGACTGGGAGTGGTGGCATGCACCTATAATCCCAGCTTTTGGGAGGCTGTAAACAGGCAGATCACTATGAGTACTATCTAGTAGTGAGACCCTAAATACCCTGTAGACCCTTCCCTAAAATACAAAAAAAAAAATATATTCCTTAGAGAGAAACAAAAGCCCCATTATGAAAATGTATTAGAGCGCCTGGGAGATGGCTCAGTAAAATAAGCACTTCCCTGGCAAGCACAAGGGCCTGAGTTCAATCCCCAGTTCTGCCAAAAAAAAAAAAAAGAAAAATGTATTAGTTTTCTAATGTTGCCACAACAAATTATCAAAAATTTAATAGCTTATTTATTTATTTACTGGCCTTGTACTCACTTTATAGCTCACCCTTACCTTAATGCAGTGACCGTCCTGCTTCAGCCTCCCAAGTGCTTTGATAGGTGTGTACTATCATGTCTGGTATGTACAGATTTATCATCTTATAGCTCTCTGGTCAGAAATCTAATATGATTCTCCCTTGCTCAATCCAGGCCCTCATACATGCTAGCTAAATGATAAGAATAGACTTTATCTCATACAATTTTAAAATTACTACTGTGATGGAATTTAATAAACATGATTTTCTGTAAAATATGCCATTGAATATTTTCTCTGTGATATTCCTCTAATTTATTGAAAGGCCAGGATCAGCTCTGGTTCTCTGTATTTTTTTTTTTTTTATGATTCCATTATTTTGAAGAAAATCTCTTAAGATTTATAGCTTTTTATAGAATATTAAAGAGGGAGAGAACCCTTTTAGTAAAAATTTCCAATTAGTTTCTTTTAGTTATTAAATTCTCTACTTTCTTCCATAAATAGTAATTTTGGGGGGGTATATTTGAGACATGGTCTCAGTAAGCAGTTCAAACTAGCCTTGAGCTCACTCTGTAGCCCAGGCTGGTCTCAAACGTGCACCAGTACTCCTACCTCAGCCTCCCTAGTGCGTAAGTACTAAGTTTTAAGGTTTGAATTTAAATGTATGTCTTCATATTGGTTAGAGAAACAAAATATATGTTTTCAAACATGTAAGATTATAGTCTCTCTTATAAATGTCATAAAATTTGAGAATTTCATTTATCCTGTACAACGAAGAAATATTGTATATAGTATTTGATAGCTGATAAACTTAGTATAATTGGAGTTGTAAAATAAGGCAAAAGGTAGCCATTTCATCTTAGAAAAATTGGTTGCTGCTTATGGAAAGATTGTTAATTTCATTTGAAACTTTGTTGCTTATTTGTTGACCTGGATAATTAACTTAATCTATGCTTGAGCAAGTCCCTTGTATATTTCTAGTTTTTAATAAAACGTGTTGAATAGTAAAATGTCTAATCAGACTTCTAAGAGGAAAATTAGGGGCCTAAACACTTGCTAATTGGCACGTTCTGTGCAATTTAGAGTTTAAATCCCAGCAATATTTGTGTATGTTAATTATGCTTTGAATACCAAATGGAAATGGCCTAGAACAAGCTATGGGAAGTAGTGTGCCTTGAGGGAATAATTGAAAGCGCTGTGATGAAAAAAACATGTAGCTGCCCATGAAATTACAGTACTTGCTTTTACCACCTCTGGGTCCAGGGACAGAGACCCAGACCTAAACTTAGCAGCCTGTGTGAGCTCTCATCAGCATGAATTTGCTAAATTCTCATTGAGTTTCCTGAAATTATTCTTGTGAAATGCTGTTTCATATACATTGTGTATCTATAAAATCTAAATATTGATTTAGGATGTTGTATTTAAGATACAAATGTGGCTTTCTGACTTAACGAACCTTTTATTAGAAAAAAGATAGTCTTACTGTCGAACATAGTTTAACTAGAGGCAAGGATCCTTAAATTCTAAGATAGACTTACAGATCTAGGCAGTGGTTTTATGTGCTTAATTAAAAATTCCAAGGAGTAACTAGAACCGTGCCTCTGTAAGAGCTCAGCAAAACACACAAGCTATAAAAAGGACTTGTTCCTTTCACTCAAGAAAAATGCTTTTTCTGACATTTACCAAAGAGAAAAATAAGAATATTTGGAAAGTTTACATGTCCAGTGTCTGCAGTGAGCACTGAAAACCTAAGTAACTTAGCTAATGCTAAGTGTAATCTGAGCCTTTTGTGAGTCGCATTCCTCCAAGTACTCCTGCAATAGTAATTGTAATTTCTCAAGGTTTTTTAGGTGATTCGAACACCTAAAATCAAGCCCAATGACCGTTTTTGTCTTTCCATTACCCTGACTAATAGGCAGTCTGTCCAACAATCAGCTGAGAGAGCAGTGCTGCCCTCTTGAGTGCCTGTTTGTTCCTATTTTATGGAACCTTATCCTTTGCCTTTTTGTTTGCGAGGAGGTAGGCTGTGATGAGGTCCATTAACCTGGGCTAACACAGTGGCTGGGCCACAGCCTAAGCTCCTAATCGTGGCCCTGCACCACTCCTCTGAAGGCGGAGAAGAGGAGACTGGTGTGTGCAGCAAATACTAATTATGAAAGGGTCCTTGTGACCTCAGGTAAGGTCAGGATGCTGGCTCATTTCATATTAGTACACATTCATACTACTACTGTCTAAGGTTAAGGAAGAGGAAGGGATGTTTCCTTTTTTCCATTCTGTGTTTAGACAATAATGGAAGGTATTTAAACAGTGAGTTCTGTCCCCTGTTTTCATGGCATCAAACAGAATCTTACAGTGAGGAAATAAGGGAGCTAAAAGGAGTAAGGCACAGAGGAGTCTAGCACAGCACTGTATAAAACATGATCTTTTTTTTTTTTTTTTACATCTGAACATTATAGAACAGAAGGTACTATATTTTTTCCTTTATTGCTTTTATTGCAGTGAAGTATAGATAACATAAATTTTCCATTTTAACCATTTTCATGTATAATTCAGTGGCATTAACTACATTTATGATATATATCAAAACTTCCAAAATGTTTAAACCCCAGAAAGAATCTTGACAGCCAGTACTAATTTCCCATTCCTTTTTATAATTTCTTCTTCTTTATTGATATTTTCAATTTGTTCATACATTGTTGTTTTTTATTTCCTTTACTTTTATGATTTCCTTAGCTCTTTGAGCACATTTAAAACATTTTATGTAAATTCTTTGTTAAGTCCCAGTGTTTAGGCCTTCTCAGAGTTGATTTCTGTTGCTTTGTTTCTTTGTTCATTGGGCTCTACCTTATTGAGCTTGAAATTTTTGTTGCTGAGAGCTAGACATTTTTAATGTGATAACTCTGGAAATCAGATACTCTGCCTTGTTCAGACTTAGCTGTTCTTGACTGGAAGCCTTTGCTCATGTTCCTTTTCTGATCTTTACAGGTTGGCTTGATGCTCTGGTACTATATTCCTCCTTCACCATGTAACCAGGCTGTTTATAATTCCTTTCTTTCTTTTTTTTTTTTTTTTTTTTTTTTGAGGAAGAGGTTTGAGGCAGGGTCTCACTATAGTCCAGGCTGGCCTCCCAAGTGCTAAGATTTCACCTGTGTACTACCACTCCTGGCAGTAGGCTATTTGTAATTCTGCTTCAGTTTTCACTTCCTGCTTGCACCTTGCTTATAGATCATCCAGGGGTGAGTGCTCTATGCTTTCTTGGGCTTTTTCCAAGTGTATATCCTGCCCTAGGCAAGAGGCTTCCTAAATTCCCCCAGTATACACAGGCACTTTTATATCTTTTTTTATCTTTCAACTGTAATTTTTTTTTGTTCTAGTCGGCTATGGGCTTTTTGGTTACCTGACAATATTTACCTGCAGTGCCTAATACTTTTTTACTTGAATACCTTGTGAATAGGAATCACAGAGGCAAGTATTTGCATGAGTCATTCAAGTAGCCCAGACAGGTAAGAACAGACAGAGATTTTGCCTTTAAATCATCTAGTCACTTCATTACTCCCAACATGAAACAGTTATTTCACTTAGAGTATAATAATCCAGCTTGTCCAATACTGGATTATTAGAGGAAGAATTAACATCAGGGTGCATTCCTAGATACTACACACCATATTATTCCACAAAATGCTTCATGACCAGGCCAGCAAAATAGCTCAGTGGTCTAAAGCACCTGCTTAGGCAAGCTTAGGCAACCACTGGGACCACAATTTGATCCCAGCACCATATTCTGTGCCAGTCCCACTCCAGGGCATGCTGAGCTTCATGACCACTGCCAAGGTTAGATTGTAAGTCCAGTGGATTAGGTATATGTCTGAACTGATGACGCAGTTTAGGTGGTTTGATAAATTGAATATCTCTCACTTTAAGGCAGTTCTTCCAATCTCTGATTCAAGGTTTTTATTATTGTTTTTTATTTTTATTTTTATTTTTATTTTTTTTGCCAAACTGGGGATTGAACTCAGGCTCTTGGACTTGCCAGGAAGTGCTTATTCTATTGAGCCATCTTCCCAGCTCCCCCCCCCCCTTTTTTTTTAGTATTTTAGGGAAGAGTCTACAGGGTGTTCAGGGTCTCACTGCTAGATCAGACTCATAGTGATCTGTGTATTTGCAGTCTCAGTGCACCCCAGGGTCAGGGCCAGCATGGCAGTATAAATATTTTTTTAATTTTTTTTTTTTTAAATAAAACCGGGCCAGCCAAATAGCTCAGCAGATTAATATGCCTACTCAGGCAGATATATGTAGTAGTTCAATTCCTGCCATGCTGTGCTGGTCCCGCCCCAGGGGTGCTGAGATAGTGATTGATACTAGGCATGATGGTTCAAGTGTGTAATTCCAGCTGTTGGGAGGTGGATCACTACAGGTCTGATCTACATAGTGAGACCCTGTAGACCCTTACTAAAATACAAAATAATAATAAAATCCATACAGGGCATGGTGCATTCCTATAATCCCAACACTCTAGAAGGCTGAGGCAAGAGATCTATAAATTCCAGCCCAGTCTGAGCAGTTTAAATTTAGTAGTTTGGACTCTCTCTCAAAATTTAAAACAGCCTAGGCATATAGTTTTAGTGTGAAGGCCTTAGGTTTAATACCAAGGATTACAAAAAATTATAAATACATACATGAATAAAACCTCAATGGGTACATTCAAACCATGATTTTTACTTTAGAATTTAAAGTTCACAGGTGTTAAATTAAGGTCAATGAATTTGCCTGTCACTGTCTATAAATGCTTATAAATAGCAGCATCATGATTTTTAAGGGATAATTTTAACTTTAATTCATTTGATGTTCACAGATGAAGATAAATAGAATTTGTTTCTCTCAGGCTATATGGATTCATGTGTGGGAACAAAGCTTTATTTATGTTGAGTGAAACTTTTTATAGTGAAGGGGAAATGACATGTTCATGTTTTGATTTGGCTTTTTTTTATAAATATATCTTTATTACAAAAAATTATCAATGAATTTTAATACTAATTTATAACTATGACAGGATTTATTTATCTATTTTATGTATTTAGTACAGGGACTACTCTGTATTTAGTACAGAGTCTTAGAAACATTCTGCTTAAAAAAATAAATCTTGGGGCCAGCCAGATAGCTCAGTAGATTAAAGCACTTGCTTAGGCAGATACAGGGACCAAGGATGAAGAGACCAGGGTTCAATCCGCTGCTGGCCCTACCTCCAGGGCATGCTGAGGGATTAAGACTGGGTGTGGTGGCACACTGGGTAGTGGTGAGCCTGTAATCCTAGTACTTGGGAGGCTAAAAACAGGAGGATCACTAGGAGTCTGATCTGTGTAGTGAGACCCTCCCTGTTAACCTTGCACCAAATGCATTTTTAAAATAAAAAGAAATAGTAAGAATATCATGCTGGAGCTGGTCCTGGTGGCACACACCTGTACTCCTAGTGCTCTGGGAGGCTGTGCAAACAAGACCCTTTCTCAGAGAGAGGCAGAGATAGAAAGCCAAGTTGGGTAGTAGTGCACATAATCCCAGTTGCTTAGGAACTGAGGCATTGAGGTCATAATCTCAAGGCTAGCTTGGACATGTTAGCAAGACCCTGTCTCAAAAAAAAAAAAAGCTGAGGGTATATCTCACCAATAGCCTCTGGGTTTACCCTGCAAAAACAAGCCCTATCAATTCAAAATTATTTTGAAATTTATATGAAAGAGGGCTGGCCATATAGCTCAGGAAACTAAAGTGCCTGTTTGGGCAAATGCAGGGACAGGGGTTTGATCAGGCCCTCCCTAACACCCCAACCCTAGGGCCCTAAATGAGATTGAGACTGGGCATGGTGGCACACCTTTAATCCTAGTGTTTGGGAGGCTGAAAACAGGAGGATTACTATGAATCCAATCTGTGTAGTGAGGCCCTGTATCCCCTGTACTAAAATACATTTTAAAAAAAAGAAGAAATTTATATGGAAGAATATCCTGTGTTCCACGTTATACTGTTTTATTCTTTAAAATGCTTTCATGATAAATGTGTTGATCTAAGTATTCATTATGCCATTATCTTTGTCATTTCCTTTTTATTATTTATGTATTTAGTTATATTTAGTACAGAGTCTCACTACACAGTTCAGACTCATAGTGGTGCTCCTGTTTTCAGCCTCCCAAGCACTGGGATTACAGGCGTGCACCACCATGCCCAGTCTAACTCACTCTGTCATCGTGCCCCAGGGGTCTGGGCCACCAGGGCACTCAAGGCATTGAACCATAGTCCCTGCATGTGATAAACATGTGCTCTGATTCACTGAGCTATCTGACTGGCTCTATCATTTCCTTTATTAAAAACAAGTTCATAGGGTTGGGAGTGTCTCTTAGTACTTACCTAGCATATGTAAGAACCTGAATTGGGTTCTCAGCACTGTTCTGTGCAAAACAAACCCAAGTTTGTGAACTTTTTTTATGCTAAAAAGAAAGCTGTCAAGCCATGAAAAGATATAGAGGAAAACTTAAAATGCTTATTATGAAGAAAAAGAGGCAGATCTAAAAACACTGCATACTAGATATATGTGGCTGTATGGAAAACAAAGCAAATTCAATTGTATTCATACAAATATTGGTGAATAATAAACTAAGCATTTTAACAGTTAATTTCAGTTATTCATCATGACTTTTTTTTTTTTTTTGTACTGGGGATTGAACTCAGGACCTTGTGCTTGCCAGGCAGGCACTTACCCTCCTGAACTATATTCCCAGCCTATCATCATGACTTTAAGAATATAAACTTTGAGACTTCCAAGAAAATGGCAGAGTGGTAAGCACCAGAGAAAGAGCCTGTCCAAGATTTGGTGTCCTGACTCTGGAATATAGTAATGTGAAGAAGAGAAGTCAGAGGGGAGTGGGTCTCCAGGACTCAGGAAAGATATGAAGCCAGATTTGGAGCACATGAGAGTAGCAAAAAAAGAGACTTCAACAAAGAAGAAAGAGGTGGTATTTGGCAGTTTTTCCCTGAGCTCTCACTTATTTTGTGAGACAGGTGGCTGTAGGTAGAGTTGTAACTGTACTTGCAGATGTACACTGACTACTAGGGTCCACAGAGGACTCCATGGGAAAACACACCAATGGAACTGAGCAGTGAATGCAGCAGACTGCAGTGGCTGAATTATTCTGGTTCAGACATCCCCTGGAGAGTGCAGTTGGCTTGTAGCCTTGGAGAGGAGCCAACTAAGCTTGGAACTCAGAGTGCATCTAGCAGCTCCCAGTGGTGGGGTGAGGTGGAACCAAGTTCAAGTTGGCAAGAGGTGAAGGACTGTACTTTAGCTGGCAGAGAGCTGAGATCAAGCCAGCAGGAGGCAGCAGAGTGAACAAATTAGGTGTGAGCCTCAGCCAGAAATTAGCCTAAACTTCAATAGAACTAAAGGTGCACATTTGTTGGGATTTTTCCCCCCTTTAGAACTGGAGATTGAACTCAGGCTCTTGCGCTTGCCAGGAAAGTGCTTATTCCACTGCGCCATCTCCCCAGCCCCTTGTTGGGATTAACCAACACAGATTAAGACTCTGCCCACTTTATTTACTTGTAAGGGCAGAGACATGCCTTGAAGTAGACTTTTTTTTTCTCTATTGTTTTTCTTTTTTTTTCATTTTTCTTGTTTTTATGAGTAAATAATATTTTTAGCTTTTTTTTTTTTTTTAAACTGGGTCTCAGCTGGCCTTCAACTCACAGTAGTCCTCCTGTCTCTGTCTGCT
Source organism: Ctenomys sociabilis (assembly GCA_004027165.1). NCBI lineage: Eukaryota > Metazoa > Chordata > Mammalia > Rodentia > Ctenomyidae > Ctenomys > Ctenomys sociabilis. Next base: position 35,555 of record PVKA01008490.1, read on the forward strand.
TAAGGCTGGATTTATACCCTTCCAGCTCTGTATTGTCTATATTTCTTTCTCCCTTTCCTTCTCGTCTTCACCAGTTTCCCAGTTTACGTAATACTCCTTTGCCATTCAGCCTTGCTTTTAATCTCTTCCTCTTCTTCTATTTTTGTTTTTCTCCCTAATGCCTTTTAAATTTTTTCTCCCCGAGGGTAAAATTCCATCCTGAGGGCATATTTAATGTATGAAATTTTCTGGTTTGATTTAGACCTTGTGAGATAACCACAAATCTGGCTCATAAGTAAAGGTGGCAGATTAATAGTTACCGCACTTTATCATTTTCTAGGCTGTGAAATCTATCATTTTGATGCTGTTGTTGTTGATGGTACTACTTTAGGCAGGGTGACATAATAGTTCTAATCACTTGTTCTTTCTGACATGCCAAGACTGAGACTTAGGGTTCTGAAAAAATACTATAGGCCAGTGTCAAAGAACCAGGAGCTAAGGCAAACAGGCAGCCATTTCTCATCCCTAATAAATTGAAGAGGTAGACTCTTGGAATATGCTCTCAAAACCCAAAAGCCAGATAGACCTTGAATATACCTCTGAGTAGTCATTTCCTAAATACTAGCAATAAAGATAACTATCATAAATGTGTTATAAGCATCAACCCAGGAATTAAACTTTTAAAAAATTCAAAATGAGACACTTAAGCACTATGCTTAAGCACTTAAGACACTTAAGCACAAGCTTTCAGCTCACCAAACGCAAACCAGGGGGCAATTAGCTAGAATAATTTGAAAGCCATCCACCTGGGCTCTTCTAAAGTGGTAATAGTAAAATTAATGAAGAATATGAATGAAGCTCTAGAAAAACTCAAATCAGACATACTTAGTGACTCTAGGCAGATACGGATTAAAAAAATAGAAGAGCCTCGGAAAATAATGAAAATCATGAACACCCATCATAAAAAAAGAAATGGAATACATGAAAAAGATTCAAACACATATCCAGGAGATTAAACATTCCATTGAATGTATCCACAGCAATATGAGCCAACGTGAGCGCAGAATATCATATTTGGAAGACAGGATTGGGCTGGGGAGATGGCTCACTGGAATAAGTGCTTCCCTGGCAAGTGCAAGGGCCTGATTTCAATCCCCGGTTTCACCAAATAAAAAAAGACAGGATTGTGGTGAATGATCATAAAAAGAAAGATTTTTGAAAATAGCAAAGGACTATGAAAAATCAACCCAACAGTGGCTAAATGATGCAAAGAAGAATAACATAAAATTGGAGTTGATGAAAACAGCAGGAAGTAACACAAATAAAAACCCTGTTCACAGAAATCAAAGGAGAAAACTTTCCAGCCAGGTAAAAGAATTTGATATATAGAGAAATAGGTCATATCAAAGTTAACCATGATCAATAAATTACCTATAGCAAAGCATATAATAGAATTCCAGAAATTCTGCATAACAATATCAAAAGCTGTTAGAAAAAAGAAATCACCAATAAAATCATAGTACGTCTCACCACAAACCCTCAAAGAGAACTTGAGTGAAGTCTTTCAAGCCCTCCAAAAACCATATCCACTCCAGATTGAGATATCCCTTACCACTATCTTTTAACATTGATAGAGAAATTGATACTTCCATGACAAAGAACACCTGAAGAAGTTCATGACCACCAAACTAGCATTCCAAAATGTTCTGAAGAACATTCTAGAATGAAATAACAAGTACAACTCCATGAACCCCAGCAGAATGAATATACCATGCAAGGTCAAGCAATTAAATGGGGGGAGGGATGTGAGGGGGCAGGGAATGCCCAACAACAGGAATATAACATGACAAAGATAAGTCAGAAAAAAAGGATAAGTCAGTACATATCAGTAATAAACACCAATGTGAACAGTTTCAATTCATCAATCAAAACAGACTGGGAGAATAAGTGCCTGCCTGGCAAGCACAAGGTCCTGAGTTTTATCCTTGGTGCCACAAAAATAAATTTTAAAATCAAAAGAAACAGATTGGCAGAATTAGGAAGCAAGATACTAAGAAATTCATAGGTTATAAATCAAAGGATGAAAAACAGTATTTCATGTGACAACCCAGAAAAAAGCGAGGGTAGCTATTAAATTTCAAGACAAATTGGATTTCAAGCCAAGACTAATTAAGAGAGACAAAGGTCACTACATCCTTGTAAAGGAGACAATCCAAGAGGAAGAGATAACAATCATAAATATAATGTGTATCAAATATGAGTGCACTCAACTATATAAAACTAATATTAATGGTCATAGAAAATCAAATAAGCACTAGTGCAATTGTAATGGGATACCTCACTACCCCATCACAAATTGACAGATGAACTAGACAAAAAAATCAAAGAAGTATAACTGAACCAAACTTTTGAACAAATGAACTTAGCAGATGTCTACACAGTGTTTCAGCCCACAAAATCAGAAGACACATTCTTCTTAGTTGTACATGTGATCTTCTAAATAGAGCACATACTAGCCCATAGAACATAATGCCCAGGAATTGAAATTATTTCATGCATATTATCAGACCATAGTACAATGAAATTGGAAATCAATGGCAAAAGACACCACAAAAACTTCATTTTCATGTAGAAGTTAAATAACACCCTCCTGAACTACCAATGGGTCACAGATGAAACTAAGGAAAAATTAGTTCTACAAGTAAATGATAATGCCAGTACATCATACCAGAAGTTATGGAATGTAGTGAACGCAGTCTTAGGAGGGAAATTCATAGCAGTGAATATCCATATCAAGAAAACAGAAGGAGCTAAATGAACAATCTAATGTTGAACCTCAAGCATCTAGAAAAAGAAGTCAAGCCCAAAGCTCATATGAGGGGGGAACATATAAAGGTCAGAGCAGAAATTAATAGCAGAGACTATGAAACAGTACAAAAGAACTAATGAATTGGTTTTATGAAATAATAAATAAAACTGACAAACCCAAAAATAAAAGGAAAGATTCAAATCCATGTAATTAGGATTGAAAAGCATTAAATCACAATAAATCCTACAGAATTCCAGAAGATCATCAGTACATATTTTGAAAGCCTGTATTCCACTAAGATAAAAAAAACACAGAAAACAGATGGATTTTTAGATACATAAGAAATACCAAAGCTGAATGAAAAAAATGGAAAATTCTAAATAAACGAATATTGGCCAGGCATGGTGGTACACACCTGTAGTCCTGGCACTTAGGAGGCTGAGGTAGGAGGATCATTGCAAGTTTGAGGCCAACCTAGGCCACAAAGGGAGCTCAAGGCCAACCTAAGCAGCATAGCAAGTCCCTGTCTCAAAAAGACCAAAAACAAAAAGAAAGAAAAAAAAAGTCAGTGAAATTAAAGGTCTAATTTAAAACCTAGCAATTAAGAAAAGCCCAGGCCCTGATAGATTTACTGGTCAATTATACATGAAATTTAGAGAAGACCTAATGTTGCTACTTCTCAAAGTCTTTCATGACATTGAAAGGGAAGCAGTACTCCCAAATGCATTTCTAGAAGCAAGCATTACCCTGGGGACCAGGGAGATGGCTCAGTAGAATAAGAGCTTCCCTGGCAAGCACAAGGGCCTCAGTTCAATCCCCAGTTCCATAAAAAAAAAAAAAAGAAAAAAGAAAAAAAAAAGAATAGAATAGAAGCAAGCATTACCCTGATATCAAAACCAGAGAAAAATAGAACTATAGGCTAATCTCCCTAATGAATATAAAAGCAAAAATCCTCAATAAGATACTGGCAAACAGAATACAGCAAATCATGAAGAAGATTATACACCAAAATCAAGTAGGATTCATCCCAGGGGCACAGTGTTGGTTCAACATACACAAATCAATAAATGTACTGCAACACACTAAGTGAAGTACAAAAGTCACATGATTGTCTCAGTAGCTGAAGAAAGAGCATTTCACGAAGTCCAATACCCATTAATGATAAAAAGCCCCACAGAGAATTGGGATAGATGCTCTTAATCTGATAAAACCCATCTATGACTAACAGTCAACATCGTATTAACTGGAAAAAACTAAAAGCTTTCTCTTCAAAGTAAAGAATATGACAAAAATGTCTATTGCCATCACTCAATGTAGTTGTGGAAACATTAACCAGAGCAAGTAGACAAAAGCAAGAACTAAAAGAAGTTAAGTTGACAGATGTTGTGATACTCTATATAGAAGATTCCAAAAATTCCACCAAAAAAGTCTAGGCTTAATAGCTGCACACAAAGTCAGCAATCAGAAATCAATAGCATTCTTGTATATAAATAAACTCACTGAGAAATTAAGGAGACAACCCATTTCACAATAGTATCCAAAAAAATGAAATACCTAGTAAAGGATCAATAGGTCTTCACATTGAAAACTACAGTACTACAAAAAAAGCTTGAGGACATGAGAAAATTGTAAATGAATTATAATTGATATTAAGTTTTTAAAATTTGGTACATTTCAGGAGCTGTACAAACATTTGTTCATCATTTTTTTTTTTTTAGAAGTTTGTATTCTTTTAATTAGGAAAAGTATGTTGCTGTCTGTTAACTCTGGCATCTGAATCCCACCACTCTTGGGATCTAGTAGTATTTTCTTTTTTCTTCTTTTTTTTTTTTTTTTCTGGCAAAACCAGGGATTGAACTCAGGCCCTTGCGCTTGCCAGGGAAGCACTTATTTAACTGAGCCATCTCCCTGACCCCTCCAGTAGTAGTTTCAATGTTATCAGACCAGAATTTTTCAAGAAAGACTTTATCTGTTTCATGGATTATCACCTTTATCTTCCTGTTCAGTTCTCTTTAGCGCAAGCCAGGCCTTCAGATTATAGCTAACCTAGTTTTCCTTTTGAAGAATCAAACTTTTGGTCAAGTTTTAACCTTCATACTTTTATTTCATTAATACTCTTAATAAGTATAATAATTAATGTGTAATCCCAGTAGATACTGGGAAAAGGAAAGAGTTACTGAGTTGAGAATATCTTCTTAATATGTGCACCCATGTTTATAGCAACACAATTTGTCATAGCTAAAGCCTGGAAACAACCCAGATGCCCATCAGCCGAAGAGTAGATGAAGAAGATGTGGTATTTTTACACAATGGAGTGTTATTCAGGATATATTGAATAACACTATAAAACAGGATAAATTTGAGTCTTTTGTTGGTAATTGGATGTAACTAGAAAATACAATGCTCTTTTTTTCCCCCATTTATGTATTTGGTACAGGTCTCACTGCAGAGCTCAGACTTGTAGTGATTCTCCTGTTTTCAGCCTCCCCAGTGCTGAGATTTCAGGCATGTGCCACCACACCTGGACTCAGTCTCTGGCTCAGCACACCTGGGGGCGGGGCCAGCACGGATGGACAGGGATTGAACTCTGGTCCCTGCACTTGCCAAAGCAGGCACTTATTCCACTGAGCTATCCCGCTGGCCCCCTAGAGAGCATACTCTTAAGTGAAATAAAATCAGAACCTTATGTGCAAACATCATACTGTCTTCTTAGTGTGAGAACCTGAAAGACAAAATTGGAATCTCAGAGGTATAGTAGATACTGGGGAAAGGGAATTAACTTATTCAAAGGAAAGAGTTACTGAAGTACAGGACGAAGTGTAGGGGGAAAGAGATTTATCTATGTATGCAAGAAGGATGGTCTGGACAACTGTACTGTGCATTTCTGCTAGTCTGTGGAAAGAAATAGTGCTTCATTTTGTTTCATCTCCTTTTTTCAATTGTTTATACTTTTTCTCTATGTAATTTCTGACACTTTTTCTTCCAATTTTGCATGCATATATCTGGTAATATGAATAACTAGTTAGAAGACAATACTATGTATTGCAACAAATACTGTGAAATTCAGATTACTTTGTTAAGTCAAATTCTGTTATCACTTGTAATTTTTTGTTTTAATTCTAATTTGCACTCTTTAAAAAAAGATTTAAAAATTCTATAGTTATAATTTACATATTTGTTGATAGCACCACTAAGATGTCATCATGGTCTGAATTTTATGAAGATAATAACATGGTTTCTAGGGCTCTTTTCATAGTGTTAATTTTATTTAAAAGTTTTATGATTAATAAGTATAGCTGTTTTAAAGTTGTCTCCACCATAAAAAGAATTTATTCTAATGACGGCATTTTTTTTACTTTCCTCAGATAATCCATCTTTAATACAAGAAAAGATACTGAGTGCAGCCACATATGCTGTTGGTGATGATGAGACTGCTGAAGTCAATGCTAACGATCAGCCAGAAGCTCCAAAGCTAGCTCTGCAGTCTCTCTTCTCACTTATACGAGGGGAAGTTGAGCAGTTGGATTCAAGGGCACTTCCCCTCTGCCTTCACCAGGTATTATAATAAACCCTCAATTTTCAGCCTCACTGAAACCTGTGCTTGGAATCATCTATAATCCAGGTCATCTAAAATCATCTAAAACCTAGTGAACAATCCAGAAATTGTTTCTGTCCCACCATTGTTGGTGAGCCCAGAAGATGATCCAAGGGGCCAAGGAGATGGCTCAGTGGAAAAAGCACTTCCCTGGCAATTGCAAGGGCCTGAGTTCAAAAAAAAAGAAAAAGATGATCCAAGATCAGTGGCTATGGCAAATTTGACATAGTACCAAACTGATGGCCAAAACTTACCCTCAGGGAATCAATAGTTTTAATAATAAATAGCTGATTTCTTTTCTTCTTAGGAATCAGTGTACCAAGAACTTAGTAAGCACCTACTAAGTACCAGATCAGGGGTAGACACTGGGAAAACAAAAATAGTTAATAGGGTATATATCCTTAAAAGAGCCACTGTACAGCAGGATAAAATACACTAGAAATACATGAGTGTAGAATTCTGTAGGAGTCAAAGCAGACATCTATTTAGAGTTCAACAGTATGAAATAGAAGGTCAACATAGGTTTAAGGGAAGAGAAGATGACTTATGGGTTGTACAGAGTGACTAGATGCTCACCATATGACATAGGGAGCCAGAACATGAAATGTTAGTCTGGAAGGTCACAGTTGGGATATTGTTGGTGATTAAGATGAAAGAAGAAACAGGTAAGATTCCATAGCTGGTGACCTTTAAGGCTTAATTTAAGAGTCTCATGCTCTACTGACTGAGCTAGCCAGGCTACCTAAGGCTTAATTTAAGGAGCTGTGAATTTTAGCAGTGAGAATTCTTCTGAATGAAAAATTAAAAAGAAATTCTGGGCAGTTCTTCAGAATCCAATCTGAATTTTAGAAACATAATTTTTCCAGCCTAGATGCAGTGGCACTTCCCTTTAATGCTGATGTTCTTGGGGTTGAGGCAGGAGGATTGCAGATTTAAGCCTAGCCCCCTGGCAATTTAGCAATTTGGCAACCTAGCAAGACCCTATCTCAAATGACTGAGTGAATGAATGCCTAGAAATGTAGCTCAGTGCTCAGGAGGCCTGTAGCATTTTGAATAGGAAACCTTTTTGCATAGAGCTAATTCAGAAACAGTTAAAACATTTGTAAACTGCATTTTATTTCCACTTCAAATGAAAATAATTGGTACTTGAAAATAAAGATGAACATTTTATCTCATCCACTTCTGTTTCAATTTAAGTTTTTCAGCAAATAGTAATTTTTAAAAAGCAAAATGTATAATTTTACAAATTCATATTACCTCCTTGGTAGACTTAAGGATTGCCTTTCAAAAAAACATTAGTTACTGACCTGCTGTAGTTTTGGCGCACCAATACCCAGGCAACCTTCTAATCTTTCAGCCTTTATAGGAGTTACACCGTGGCTCAGGTTTGCAAAGAATATTCACCATTATTGCTATTTCATCCTCCAAAAGACCTAGAGAATTCATTGTTAGCATGTACTCCCAAGTGGAATAACTGAGACTTCTTCAAAAACACATTCTTTATAACATGAGTAATAGAATGTATTTCATTGAATGCATCTATTTTTTGGAATAACCTGGGAGAATTTGAGTTCTATTAAATATTATCCTATCAGGGTTATTCTTGAAGTGGCACTGTAGATTCTGTCATGTAAATGAATGTCACTGTTGTCTTTTTTTCCTTCCAAACAGGGTCTGATTATATAATTCAGGCTGGTCTTGAACTCATTATGTACCTCAGGATGGTTCAAACTCATGACAATTGTCCTACCCCATCCTCCAGAGTACTGGGATTACAGGAGTGCGCCACCATGCCTAGCTTTCTTTTTTTTTTAAGGCAAAATTCTACCTTATTTCTCAGAAACATGTACTGGTGTACCGAGTCCAGTACATTATCATTTCTAAGTATCTCAGCAATATATTCTCTCCTTACAAAGGAGCTTCAAGAATGTAATGGTAGTTTAAAAAGCATAGACTTTGGGGGTCCAGGGAGATGGCTCAGTAGAATAAGTGCTTCTCTCGCAAGTGCAAGGGCCTGAGTTCAATCCCCGTTTCCTCAAAAAAAAAAAAAAAAAAAAAAAGCATGGACTTTGGTTAGGGGTACAGCTTCCGGTTTGTTTGTTCTGTGATTTTGGAAAGGTTTAAGTGAGGTAATGCATCTAAAAGCACTTAACATAGTGTTTGATGTGCAGTGAAAACCAAATAAATACTTGGCAGGCAACAGTGTCTTCAGTCACTAATTCAGAGGTTGCTTGTTAGAAATCAAGACTGGATGGCCAGAGATGCCTGTAATCCTAGTACTCAGGAGGCTGAGGCAGGAGGATCATTGAGAATTTGAGGCCAGGCTGGACTACATAGTGAGTTGAAGGTCAACTTAAACTATATAGTGAAATCCTGTCTCAAACAAACAAACAAAAAAAGAAAAATGAAGGAAGGATGGGTGGATGGATGGATGGATGGATGGATGGATGGATGGATGGATGGATGGATGGATGGATGGGTATTAACAAGGGGTCACTCAACACTTCCAGTCACTGACATATCTGAGAGACAGGACTCAGCTGACGGCTGCCTCCTCAGCACAAGAGTACAGATTGTCATGTCACCTCCCAAGGGCCACATAAATCAGGAAGGGGAGGACATACGTTTCATTCATTTGACATCCTACTACATCGTGTGCCTTTTACCTAGATTTACCAGTTGACACTTTATCAAATTTTTGTGTTTACTCTTTTACCATCTTTATCACATGCATACCCTACACATTTTTCTAACCAAAATGTTTGAAGTAATTTGCAGGTGCATTGTATCACTGTACCTTTAAATATTTATATACATTTGTCTCAGGAAAAAAGGTCTTTCTTATAACAAACCTAAGAAATTAGACATTAATATAGTAATATTAAATAAGTCTAAGGCCATACCATTCTGAACATGCCCAATCTCATCCAATATAGTAATATTAATATTCAGCTCATTTCAAATTATTTCGTATTTGCTGTTAAAGCTATGTACCACCTAACCTACCCCAGGATCCAGTGAAAAGAGGCATCTTGCATTTGATTATCAAGATGTTTTATTCTTTATAATCCAGAATGGTGTGTGGTATTTGATTTTTTTTCCTTTTTTTAAACTTTTATAGTTTATGTCTGAAGAGGCCAAGATTTCTAGAGGGTCCCTTAATTAGGGTTTTTCTGATGGTTTCTTCATGATTTTTAAACATTTTAGGCAAAACATTTTGAATAAGAATTCTACTTTATATTCCCTGCCACCTTCTCCCTTGACTTCACTCTAACCTGGCTTCTGTCTATGCTACTTGTTAAAAATTTCATTATGGTCACTAGTAATCTATCAATCCAGTAGTATAGTGTTCAGTTCAGTTTACATCTGATTGAAGCTATCAGGTCTTTTGACAGATTGATAACATAATCTGTTTTGAAGCATTTTGCCTTTGTTGTTGTTCTGGGGATTGAATCCTGTGTCACATAATTGTACAGCTCTATTTTTCTTTTTTTTTTTTTTTTTTTTTTTTTTTTTTTTTTTTTTTTTTTTTTTTTTTTTTTTTTTTTTTTTGTCTTTTTTTTTTTTTGTCTTTTTGAGACAGGGTCTCACTCTGCAGTTCAGGCTGGCCTTAAGCTCACTTTGTAGCTCAGGCTGGTCTTGAACTCACAACAATCCTCCTGCCGCAGCCTCCCAAGTGCTGGGATTACAGGCCTGTGCCACCACGCCCAGCTTGTCCAGCTCTCTTCAATCCAATCCAATCCAATCCTTTCTGTTTCTTTTTCTTTTTCTTTTTCTTTTCACTGAGAATTGAAGCTGCCACTGCTTTGCACATGTTAGACAAGCACTCTACTACTGAGCTACATCTCCATCCATTTTTATTTTAAGATAGGATCTTGCTAAATTGCTCTGGTTGATCTCTTGTAATCTTCCTGCTTTAACCTCCTGAACCACTAGGATTACAGCCATGCCTGGCTTAATAATCTTTTGATTTATTTTTTGGGACTGTAATTCTTGGCTCTTGCCTCTTCGCTGCCAGAACTATCTCAGGCACTTCTGCTGAGTTTTCATATTTCCCTAATTGTGTCAACCTTGAAGTATTTCAGGGCTCAGTTCTTGAATTTCTTCTCATTCTTCTCTAACCTTGTAGGTTGTTTCATCTCATTTGGTATATTTCACCTAATTTTTCCCCCCTGGACTCTAGCCATAACTATCCAAAACATTTCAAATTTAGGATATACAAAATGTTCTGGGTTTTTTTTTTTTTTTTTAATGAAAGCACAAATTTATTTCTTAAAATAAAACAAAAATTTGCATGGAACAGCACAAGAGCAACAATACAAATTATTACAGTAAAAAAATAGCTAAAAAATTGATTTCTTATTTTTTTTTAATTAATACATTGCAAACTGTTTTCGTAATGTTTTGGTATCGTACAAGGTGCATACATGATATTATACTTACATTATTATAGCAGATGTATCTAATCAGTGAATTAAGAGTGTAGCTATATACTTATTTTATTTTTTATACCTGACTTGGTTTTTGTCCCAAATATGTTGCTTTCTTAGTCTCCTTTTATTAAATTCCAGTCCCATTACTACAGTTGCTGAGGCCAGAAACTTTGCCCAGTTCAAAGAGTTTTTAAACATAAAGTTATGTTAGAATGAATCTCATGTGACAAGCCTTTACTGGGACCAGTTTCTGAGTCTCTAGACTCTCTGGTGTACTTTATAATATGCAGCACTCTGCATATTTCAAACATCATTATTCAACTATTAAAACTTGGCCTGATAATTTTTTAAAATATCAAGCAAAACCAAAAAGCTAGTGTCTTATGAGGATTTGGCTGGTAGCTTGTGAACAAGAGATGAAATGAAGGGGGTATAAAGTTCATAAATACCATGACATATTTCTGCTTTTTGATTCAAAATAAAGAGAAACTCTTTACTCACATTACACCTTTGTAATCCTGTATAGTGTTTTTCTCATTCTCTACTGTTCTTGCTTTTAAACTCTATGAATGAGAGAAATTTGCTATGATTTGAAGTGACAATAGAAACAGTACTGTTGTATAATTACAAAGAGCACCTGTGGTTGCATTGCTTAAAATGAGGAAGACTAGAATTGTGTCCTATGTCCATAAAGTTCTTCTAAACTGAGGAATATACTTAAATAAGAATTTTCTTCATTTCATATCAGAAACTATTAAGAACTTGATTTCTTACAAACTTTTTTATCCAGATAGTAATTTCATATCCTCTGTGTGTTTGTTTGTTTGTTTGTTTTTTAACAGATAGCAGAATTGTATTTCCAGGAAGAAGACTGTATCCTTTTAAGTGCCAAATGAAATTCACACAACTGTTAGAGAATAATCCATTGTTTAAAATTGAGGTCTATATAATAAAATATATGGTTTCATTGAGTTTCAGTAGTTGTATGTACTCATATAACTACATCAGAAAGCAAGGTTCATGAAGTATCTGTTATTCCACAAAAGTTTTGGAACTGTCCAAATTTGACCTTCCATAAATATGCCCTAATTTTACCAAGATTAAATATTTGTGTTCAGAGTAGAGGGAAGCAAATATTGCTGAAAATTTAAATACATAAATCAGTGGGATCATCTTTCTCTTAAATTAAGGAGGCACATAAGTCCAGAGTATGACACATATAACACATAGTAAATTTAATGACTGTCTTTTAGGTACATATAAGTACTGCTTAAAAAATAAAGATATTTTTGGAAGAATACATACATTGTTAGGTGATTTTGTCATTGTACAAATCTCATGTTAAAACAGCTGCTGCATCTTTATGTGATATGACCTCATGGGCTGTGTATCCTATGTGTTTCATCTTTGACCACATGTCATTTGACTGTGTCATTGACCATGTGTCATGTGACTCTATACAGCTACAAGGGGTGCCAGGGAGATGCCTCAGTGGGGCCAGAGTTCTTCATTAGTAATAAGCAGAATTTAATAGATGTTTTCATGTGAGGCAGTGTACTAACTTTTATATAGAGCGTTCTTTTTCTCACTTGTTTATTTTTTTAATTTTTTTCTCACTTGTTTCAATTGTCCCTTTTTAAAAATTGCTTTTATTTTAGGGAAATGCCCCAGTATGTACTCTTATACTTGACTACTTTGAAACTCAAAATTTAGTACTTGATCCATTTTGGCTTGAAAATTTTGTGCTGGTATTTGACCCCAAGCTAGAACTTGTAATTGTTGATCACTTTCTGACTTTGCTACCCTTTATAGTCAAAACAATTTCTTTGATAATCATGGTTTGGGTGCTTGTTGAGCATCCAAGAGCAAATTAATGACAAGTGCTAAGGTATCACCATGCCCTCTAGATGGAGTGTTCCAGGCATCTGTTTTCCCTCATTAATACAATTTACTTTTCTTTCTAATCTTCTTGGCTTTTGCCACATTTTAGTCCAGATGGAAGATAAAGCAGTTGCTGTGTTGAACCCTGTCAAGGGAACTAAGGTACAACTTCAGACAATGGCAGTTTGTTCCTAAGCAAGGGAATCTAACTTTTGTGAAAATGAAAAAGGAACTGTCTCTTTTTCTTAACAAAGTAATTAGTATCTGATAAAGTACAGCTAGAGCAGCAGTACCAGTATCTTAGAAATACAAGTTTGTAAGCCTCAGTATCAGAGCTTAGAGAGGAGAGGTCAGAACCGTGAAGCTGTGTTTTCACAAGATTTTCATATAATTTTTATATTCTATAAAGTCTGAGAGACACTGGTATCTTTAAGTCATGGGCAGAGGAGAAAAGAATTGTTCCTGCTTTTCCTGGATCTATTTTATGATCCCAGGGATGTCTTTAAGACCACAGATGAGAAGGAGAGCTGACCTCTTGAGTATTTGTGGGAAGAACAAAAAGCTAAACTGAGTTTTTCTCCTGGTCCACATTTAGAACATTGCCCACAGAAAGGTAGTCAGCTGGACAGTGTATCTTAACCACCTAAAGTGCATATATGTGTGATACAGATGGGAAGACAGCAGTTCATAGGAAGATCTACAATAAATTGGAGCCACATAATTATGAAAATCACTGTGGCAAGCTAATTAACTTTTTTTCAAAAGATCTTTGTAATTTTTGCCTTGTCATTGTTTAGGTAGATGATCCTTTGGTCTTGTGGGAAAAAGTGGTCAGTGAGAAATAAGGATCAAGGTGGGTTGAAATCAGAGTCAGATACTTGCCTAAAGGATCATGGAGATAGATGCTCAGCAGAAAGCCATTTAAGGAGAGAAATGTAAGAAAAGGAAAACATAAACTCCAGGATTCTTTGTGGTCCTATTTCCAACTAAATACCTTTTAATTAACTTTTCTAGAATATACTAGCAAACAAGCATTCTGTGAGCATTAAAACTCTTACTTTCTGTTTCCTGATGGTGTAGAATCCAAGTACCTAAGGCAAAACATGCCACAATTAAAGTCTTATGTACTTCAAAACAAGAAATATTACTGTACATTTAAGTTTAAAAATAAAGTCACCTAATTTTTTGATCAGATGACTTTCTCAACTTTCTGTATGACACTACTCTTCTTATATAGCTTGACTGTCAGTAGTCTGTATTTCTGTTTTCCTCAAATTATCTATTCAGATGAGAAAGCAATGAAATTTATTCAGCTTGAACGACTGTATCATGAGCAGTTGCTGGCAAATCTTTCTGCCATTCAAGAACAGTGGGGTGAGTACAAACTAACATAGAATATGGAACTATCACCAGCCTATAACAACTTGCTGCCTAGAAATGTAAAATATTTGATCCAGTTTTGTTACCAAAAAAAAAAAAATAAAATATATATATATATATATATATATATATATATATATATATATATATATATATATGAGTTTGCAGTCAAGTTAATGTGGGGACTGGGTGTGTAGTTAAGATATAGCACTTACTTATCTGTCATGCAGGAAGCCCTGGGTTTGATTCCCAGTATTACAGGGGTAAAGGTGGAGGAGTTGCAAGGAATGTAACATTTCTATCACAGCCTTGTTTTGCTGAGGAAATTCTTTTCTCTTTATATTTTGCCCTTCCGAGCTCCAAGAAATGAATGTTCGCATGTATTTGCATTTCTCCTGTTCACACTGCATGCCCTACTGGGTAATTTAGTCTCTGGAATGATATTTACTGCAAAGTAAGCGCCTAGCTATTTCTGTGTTAACTCTTGGGTTGTTTGAAAAGATGACTTTACATATCAGTTTTTATCAGTGACGCCAGTTAACTGTTTTTTCCTTTCTAAATGTGCTTTGTAAAGGCCAGTGACTAACAAATATTTTAAATTTAGAAGCAAAATGGAAAACTTTACAGCCACATATAGTTACACCTCTAAGGAATTCAGAAAAAGGATTTAATGGTGAAGATTTTGAACAGCTTGCAAAATTTTGCTCAACACATCAAGAGTAAGTATGTCCGCTTTTATTTACAGGGATTTGGAGTAGAATATTGGATTATACTGAGTATTGAAATACAGGATCCATTTTCTTTTATGTATTCAGCTGGAGAAATTAAAATGGGTATAATAGAAGTGTGAGGTTCTTTTCTTAGCTTTTCTCTGTGTCTTACACTGAACTCCATGAAAGTTCAGCTTTACATAAATTAAAAAAGATCTTTCTCATTATGATTTTAAAATATAACTTCTAATTTCAGTATAATTTTGGTTAAGAAATTAATGATTCAAATGGACTATGTATTAAGACTTTTAATTCTATCTGCTTGCCAATATTTGTATGTTATAGAAAAAACATTTTTTTAAAAATCAAATTCTAGAAGTAAATATAGTATCATATTTTACCAGAATACTTCATATGTAAAGTCATGTTTACCACTTAAACTTTAATTGCCTCACTTGTATAAAGAAGTTACTTATATAATTTCTAAAACTAAATTATAATGATAACTCACTTAGTTTTTGTTTTGGTTTGTTTTTGAGAAAGGGTATCACTATATAGTTCAAAGTGATCTTGAACTCACTATGTAGCCCAGGCTGGCTTCAAACTCACAGCAGTCCTCCTGCATTAGACTCCCAAAAGCTGAGGATTATAGGCATGTACCACCGTTCCCAGCCTCACACTTAGTTTTTTGAAATATTATTCATTTGAAGATTCAGAGTTCTTAATGTGAGAGGTTATGATAGTATTTAAACTAGAACAGATTTCTGGGCTTTAGGCAATCATTCCTTCGTACAAAAACTAAAATATTGGCTGTTCTTTGATAGCTTTTCCTCTTTTTTGTCACAAACATGAAAACTAAAGCTTTCTTTTTTTTTAAGCTTTATTTGTTAATGTTAAAACAGAAATAATTTTAAAAAAATAAAACAGAAATAATTGTTTAGCTCATGCAGAAGATAAAGATTTTCTTGGGGATTTTATTTTGAAGGTGGCCTTAGAAGAAAAATTCTTGGTCTCAAGGAGGATGTTCATTCCACTCTCTTGATAAAAGTTCTCTTAGATACCTTGCATGCCTTTATTTTCAGTATTTAATAAATATTTACTGAACATAAAATAAGCATAGTATCTTTAGAATATTGTACCAAATTATTTTTCATAAAATTTTATATTTAAAAATATTTGCTTGTTATGTAAGTGTAAAAGCTTGATGAATTTTTTCATATGCATACTTTTCTGCATGACTATCACTCTGGCAAAATCCATGACATAGAATGTTCTAGCCTCCTAGAAGGCTTTCTCCTGCAATATCAAGCCCAGACTGGCCCCTTCTGGTTGCCACTTTGAGTTGCCTAAATACTCTTTTCTACTTCTGTAATTTCACATACACTGTTGATTGGTGCATCTCCCTTCTTGTGTATGTGTTACATGCTGTTATGTATAATGAAAGTTATGCTTTATTGCAATACAAATTTTTTGTTTGATTATACAGCAAAGTATTTGTCAATCTTTTTTAATAGACATTTGTATTGTTCCTGGATTTTGGGAACACATAATAAAGTAATTGTGCATATTTTTCCCCATGCCTTTGTTGAATATGTACATTCTGTCGAGTATCTCCTAAAATTCAGTATTCAAAAATTAGTCTTCAGATGATCTATTTTGATGGATAATTTCAACATAATTATTTTCTGCCATAATCTGCTTCAGACTATCACATAGACTGAAATTTTTTAAAATATGCAGGTGTGAAAGAGACTTTAAATGGCTTATTAGCAAAAGGTTAACTTTTTTACTTTTAGATTTCAGTATTTTTAGCTTCTGTGGGTGTTTTCAATAGTAATTGGCTTTTAAGGAGATTAACACATGATATAGCTACACTTTGAACTATGTAAGCAAGCGGTAATGTTTCAGCCATGGAAATGTTCTGTGCTAATATTAGAGTCCAGAGAAGCTGTATTTTTTTAATAGCCATTCAGTGACATTTGTTTAGAAGCATGCTATACTTTTTACAAATTGTTTTTCTCTTTTTTTCTACAGTCCTCTTTTATCCAAACATAAGGTAAGAATTTCTTTTGAAAATATTTATGGGGAAAATATTAATGCCCTATGTGTTGTATGGAATATTTTAGAAAATGAAGAAACCCATCTCAAGTTATCTTCAACTTTCTAATAGCTTTTATTTCAAACTGTTTAGACAGAAGCTATAGAAAAGTCTCTGGAAAGAAAATGTTTTACTCAGTTAAAAGTGTCTGAAGAATCACAGGCAAAAGGAGCTACAGCCAAAGCGTCGGGTATGTTTTTAAATTAAGTTAGTGAGGTAAAGATACAGTTTTCCTGTGATATATTTTGTATTATGTATGAATTACTGTGGAGGAATCTTCTGGTGTTTATACTTTGGTACATATTCCTCTCCTATAAAAATAGCAATACAAGAATTTTTTATATTGTATAATTCTATTTTTAGATATTTAGTAGTAGGAATTATAAAATCTAAAGTCTTATAAAAGCATAAGATCATTTCCATGTTTTAAGTAAAACACTATATAAAAATGCCCTGAAATGGTTTTGGTATACTTAGACATCCTTTCCTGTTTTAAAAAGCAGTTGTCCAATGGATCTCTATAGAAATTTATTTTCTAAATCTAGATCATTAAAAGTTCTGTCTTAAGGGGCTGGGGAGATGGCTCAATAGAATAAGTGCTTCTGTGGCAAGCACAAGGGCCCGAGTTCAATCCCTGGTTCCACCAAAAAAACAAAAAAGTTCTGTCTTGATAATTTATCTGTTATAACTTATCCTTCCACCCCTTTTTATTAATACCTGATACACATTAATTTGTGTATATATATTTCTAAAGCACTCAATAATGTATTTGATACCACTTTGTGTTTTATATCAAAAGAATTTTAGAAACTTTTCTAAATACAGTTGACTATTTAGGGTGATCTTCTTTCCTGATGTTTGCTTCTATTACCAGTTTATATTGCTCAGCTTTATGTTCCCGGGCCCAAGAACCCTAATATTAAAGCGGTTTAGGTGAGTGGCCCAGATACAAGATGATAATGCTGTCATCAATTGGTTCTTTCTCCTCTAAAAGAACTTTTTTGGTTTTTTCAAAGTTTTATTTCCTTTTTCTCTTATAAGACAAGTTAGGGTATGGACAGGGTGTAAAGATGTGGTATAGCAAGACTGCTCACTTCTTGGCAGCTGGGCAGCAGAGCAGGGGAGTAGCACCAGCAGCACAACCCCTGCCCCTGCAAGGAACCCTGTCCCAACAGCATCCAGAGCCAGAACCATCAGTGGAGGAGTATAGTGGCCCCTGTCCCTGTCACTTCTCCAAGAAGCAGGTTGACAGTGAAGGTTAACTGGCACCTTTACGGTCGTGGAAACTCATGGAAAAGAGATATGGCTTCTTTTTCTTTTGACTGTGGTCATCCTTATACTAGCTCTTGAGGTCTAAACAGAGGGACAGGCCAGCAAGCTGGGTGTCAAAGCAAACAACCTATGGGGAACAAAATGTTTGTGCTTTTTGTTGTAGTCTCCTAAACTCTGAGTGACTCTTTTTGGTTGGAAAAAGAAGGGATGCAGGATTCTCCCAGAAGGCAGCCTCTTCTCCTTTCTCTGATCCTCATCTGATGCTTGTGTCAGAGCAGAAGTGCTGTGCACTCTACTGACAGTTGCCCCTCAGCATTCCATAGTTCAGGGCATGACCCCCAGGCCCTAATTCTCTGAAATCTGAAGATTGTTTTTAAGAAATGCCTTTTCTTTGGCGTGATATGGGCTGCAATTGTCAGTTAACAATTATATGTAGAATGGAATAAATTTATTATTGTGTCTTTACCATTGGGCTATTATTTTCTAAATTAAACAATATGCCATTTAAACAGTTAAAACTAAAGATGCTGAAAACAGCAGTAAAGTAAGGATGAGCAGGCTGTGTACTCTTTATCTACCAATCAATGTGATTCCCATTCATTGTTTATATGTTGTTGTCAGTTTTTTTGTTTGTTTGTTTTTGAGTCTGGGTATGGTGGTGCATGCCTGTAATCCCAGCACTAGGGAGTCAGAAATCAGGAGGATCACTACCAGTCCAAGCTGCATAGTGAAACCCTGCACCAGGTTTTATTTTTGTTTGTTTATTTGTTTGTTTTTGAGATAGGGTCTCACTGCAGTTCAGGCTGGCCTTGACCTCATTATTATAGCCCAGCCTAGCCTTAACTTTACAGTGATCCTCCTGCCTCTGTGTCTAGACTGCTGGGGTTAGGAGTATGTGCTAGTGTGCATTGCTTATGTGAAGATTTTTAACTGTAGTTTTAGGTGAAAAATAATTTTTAAGTTAGTTTTATTTAAATTAAATTGAAACCAATATCAAAATTAAAACCTATTTCTGAAGCTCGCCAAAATTTCCTATTTTTATTGCTATTCTCTGCTGCCTTGCTTTAAGAAGTTCCCAGTTCTTTGAAAAGACATTTATCCATTAAGGGCGTTACATTTAAATTTGTTTTTGAGGGTGTTTTTTTATCTTGTTTTATCTGAGACAGGGTCTTCCAGTGTAGTTCAGATTTGCTTTGAAGCTAGCAGGGAGGGTTCATGACAGCCTCCCTGCTTCAGCCTCTCAACTGCCAGGATTACAGTTTTTCCAGTTCTTAAAATTTTTTTAGTGTATGTTTGTAGTACATATGATTATATTCTTTGTGGGGAATTGTATGTGTAAGATATGGAATGCTTCATAGATTTTTGTTATCCTTGTGCAGGAGGAGCCTTGCTAATCTTCCTGTATCATTCCAGTTTAGTATATTGCTGCCAAGGTGACCACATATCTTTAAGTTTGAACAGAACAGACTATTGTCTCTTTACTATTAGTAGACCAAACCAGTATTTGGTGTGTATGTATGTATATTGTTAGGGATTAAACAGCTCTGGGCCCCACACATGCTAGGCAAACACTCAGCTTCATTCCCAGCCTCTCAGACCAATATGGTCTTACATTTTGAATATAAATATATTACTCAGGTTCTTATAGAAATACTAAGCCATACTATGTCTTTTTTAAAAATTTTTTTCAATACTGGAGATTGAAAGCCAGCAAGATAGCTCAGCAGACTAAGCTCTGCTTAGGCACTCAGGGGACTGGGTTTGACCCCTGGTACCACATGGTGCACCATGCTGAGCCAGTGACTAGATCCAGGCGTGGTGGTGCACGCCTGTAGTCCCAGAGCTGGGGAGGTTGAAGACAGGAGGATCATTATGAATCTGAGCTGTGTAGTGAGACCCTGTGCCAAATACACTTAAAAATAAATAAATAAAATGCTGGAGATTGAACCTAGAACTTTTACACTGAGCTCCCTTTTTATTTCTGGCCTTTTTTTTATTTTGAGAAAGAGTCTCACTAAGTTACCCAGACTGGCCTCAAACTAGCAATCTCTTGCCTCTTCTGAATGGCTTGGATTATAGAAATGCACCACTAGCCCAGCCCCTACCATGTCTTAAATATAATGAAAATAATTTTTCCAACTTAATTTAAATCAGAAGGCCAATAGATATATTAATTTAAATGTAAAAGGCCAAAATATTGGAGATATCTTTCAAAAATTTGAAAAATCATGTTCAAATACAGTACTTTTTTTATTCATGTTAAGCTATTCAGTAATCTGCAAATTTTTATATGTAAAGAAATATTTACTAAATATTTTAGGTAATCAGTAAATACCTAAAAGTAGCATCATGCAACAGACAGAATTTCCACTTACAGGGTTAGAATATTGTGTATCTATCACATGTATTACACTATCGTATATTTTTTTCTTTTTCTACAAAGCATTGTTTAGAATTTTAAAACAGCTTATTTTTCTTCACCTGTAGAGAGTGAAACTTGTCTTGGCATGGAACCAAGTGTAGAAAGCCAGCATAAAGAAGAGCCCCAGAAGAGCAGTGCCGACCACAGTCAGATGGACAGCCTGGCATATTCTCTGAGTCTTTCAGTAACTGCAGGAAAGGACCACACGGAGGAGCCACTCTGCAGCACTGAATCCTCGCTGGAGCTCCACGCCCAGTCCTCAGAGACAGCCGGGAGCAGCTCAGGGCCAGACTCTGCTGAGAATGCTTGTGAGGCCATCAATTGCTTACAAGAGGCTCCCATAGAGAACTGCCCAGATGTGGCCACGCTAGAAGCCATTGCTGATGACCCTAAGGTGTTACCCTCTAGTGAGTCAGTGATAGAGCCATTGATCTTACCAGGTTGTGACCATATACCTCCTGTGTTGATTTCTGAGGGTAAATTTTCACAGACTCAAAGAAAAGAACTTCATTTGCCACTTCAGGATGCTTCTAAGGCAGTGCCTGTGGACCAGCCTGAGAATAATGAATTAAATGAGCTATCGCAACCTGATCTCACAGACAGTGATGGAAAATCACCACAGAGTCAGACTGACTCAGAGATTGGCTCTCAGAATGTGTCTTGTGGAAATAATAAAATATCTGACTTAAGCATATTGCATCCAGAAGTGTATATGGCCCCAGAGGAAAAAGGAGATAAGGAAGATCAAGTTGGTAAAGAAACAGAAGACTATTTGAATAGCCTTTTGGAAGGATGCTTAAAAGGTACTGAAGATTCTCTTTCCTATGAAGATAATCAAGATGATGATTCTGATCTCCTTCAAGATCTTTCTCCTGAAGAAGCATCCTATAGTCTGCAGGAGAGTCTGCCTTCTGATGATAGCTGTCTTTCTCTTGATGATCTTGCTAAAAGGATAGAAGTTGCAGAGGTAATTTTAAGTAGAATTTAAAGTAGTATGAAATTTTAATAATTAATACATTTATGAAATATTGCCTTTTCCTGAATGTTTCCTGGGTTCAAATATGAGGTAAAAATTCTAGTTAATAGAAACTTTTAATCATTACTAGTTTTATTTGTGTATGAATAAAATGACTTTTAATCATGTTTATACTTCAAGAAGATATATTGCATGCCTCTAGATATAGTATACCTTACTATAAAACCATTTTTATAATCCTATAACTTTGATGTTCTCAGGAAATATGATAAAGACAAGATTAATCATATTCTAGTAAGAATTTTTTCCTCATACATAAACAAGATATAGTATATACTTACTATATCTCATTAGTATATGTTAAAAATTCTCTAAAAAAGTCTAGCAGTAGAGGAACTATTTAAAAATATAATTAGATGGGGAGGTATTAGATTTTTAAGCTATTAAGTTGTAAAAAAGAAAATTTTAAAAAACATCAAGGAAGGAGTATTATTGTCCATGGTCTGATACTAGAATAAAAAGGTAATAAAGGCCATACCCAAATTGTCCCTCCTTATCAGAGTGTCCTGGTAATGAGGAAAGAGCAGAATCTGACTGCCTTATTCCTACCAGCCATGTCCTGGAGTTACTTTTACTTCTTTGCCCCTGTTTCCTTGTCTCACAGGATCCTAGCTGCCTTTCCTTTTCTATGTCCTTATTTTTTTAACCCATTGATGACCATTGAATTCTGTCTCAGTATTATCATTTTAAAAAATTAGTAACTTTAAGAGAAAATTCAAAAATAGATAAAATATGGGAGAAATGAACTCTGAAAAGTTAAGATCATTTCAACTCATATTACTAAGTTCCTTTGTTGCCACTTTTAGTAAAGTCTCAATAAACTATGAGTTTTCACTTTTGTTGTTTGTTTTTTAACCATAATTAGGTAAATTAGTGAAGCACTTTGGCCTAGTTTTTGTTCTAGTTGTTTTAACAAGACCATTTGATTTCCATTTATAACTGCTTCTTTATAAACTATGATTTTGCTTCTTAGTAAAATTTTTTTATGTTGCTTAGTGAATTGAGTTTCTGTTTAGGAAGATTATAAAGTTTGGAAATAGACAGTGGTAATAGTTGTATATTTTGAATACAGCAGAAATGCTGATCCCCTTACCTCCCAATGTTGGGGAATGAACCTAGTTCTTCACATACATACTAGGCACACACTCTATCATGAGCTATATCTCCAATTATAAAATGGTCAGCTGTAGTATATATGACAATTTTAAAAAGTATTTTTGTTGTTGTTGTTTGGTACTAGAGATCAAACTCAGGACCTTGCACTTGCCAGGCAGACACATATGTCGCTGAGCTATCTCTCCAGCCCTAAAAACAGTTTTAAAAATTTAAATAGCACAGAAAAGTGCTAGAGCCAATATTCTTCATCTTGCTTATTTTAACAAGTTCTCTGATTCAGAAAGTTGTCCAACTATTAATGTAGTCTACCACTAAATGAAATATTCTTTCTTCAGACTTATACAATGGTGTTTTCCTACTAATAGCAGCTATTAAATTATGTTATTTAAAGTATAAAGTTATCTTTTCTGTGAAATTAATACATAACAGTTCCCCTTCTGAAAAGTCTCTTGATCTTTAAGTTCGTCTGCATTAGGCATCCTCAAAGCTATACATGATTAACAAACTAATTTACTTTTTTCTTGTAATGGTACATAGATTTAAAAAATATATATATTTTTAAATTTGGTACAGGGTCTCACTACACTACTCGGACTCATAATGATCCTCCTGTCTCAGCCTCCCCAGCTCTGGGATTACAGGCATGTGCCACCACACATGGTTTCAGGCCAGCACGGCATGCCCGGCATGGCATATGGTGCTGGGATCGAACCCAGATCCTTGTGCTTGCCAGACACAAGGCTTAGACTGCTGAGCTATCTCCTCAGCCACTATATAGATTATTAAACATTTACTTTCTACATACTTCTTTCTCCATTCAGAGATTTAATTAAATCTGCCTAACATTGTTGACAAAAAAGTTTCTTGTTTTCGTGCACTGGGGACTGAACCCAAGGCAGCAGGCATACTAAACGAACACTACTGTTGAGCAACAGCCAGCCCAGCCAAATGGTTTTTAAAGTTTCACAATTAAAAATCATTAATGCTTACCACTTTCCAAATGTAGTACCTTAAGAATGGGGCTTGGCGGAGTAAAATATCCAGATAATAATGAGTTTGCTTATAAGTGCAAACATATAATTGTTATTTTTATTTTTCTAGAGTTTAGTGCTGGGACTCAGACTCAGGGCCAAGCAAATTCTGTACTACTGTACTACATTTCCAACCCCTAATTTGAGATTTTTAAAATTAGATTCTAATAACTTTTTTTTTAATGTAAATACAAATATACAACTTTTTAATTCAAACTTTCTTTGTTTTGTGGTTTTGGTAAGATTTTATCAAGAGTCTTCCTTGTGTAGTGCTAAGAATGTGCTAAGAACCCCATCATAAAGCTCTGGGTCTTGGAGGCTTTCTCCTGCCATGCTTGGCTAATCATAATAGAATTTATTTTTCACTTCTTTTCTGAGTATAATTTATTGATAACTGGATGATAGGCCAACTAGTAGGTCAGATGCCTTTGATAGTAGGAAGGCACCTAAGCCCATGTGCTTGCAGCCCTCTAGACGTCGTGTATGGTGGCTGTTAGCCTCCTGTGTTGTCTTTCTGCCCTCATTGGTACCCTTACTGCTTCTAACTTTCCTTTCTCCAACTCACACAATGGTCATATTCCTAGTAGCAGTTCGCTATGAAACGTATATAAAGCTTAAAGTTATCTTCCCATTCTGTGAAGTGTTTGTGGTAGAACACACTGGGGTGTTTTTTGTTTGCCAGATTTCTGCATTTTTTTAATCTCTGTTTTCATCTTCTTGCTACTTCTTCATGTTCAGCTGTGGTTCTGGGGAACTTGGTTGTGGTAAACTTGCCAGCCCTCAGTTATAGTTCAGGATGAAGCATTACTTTTCTTTACTTATATAAAAAAATGTGACATATTATCATCAAAAGTGTAGTTTTTACAAAGTAGCAAATTAGGGCCCGCCAAATAGCTCAGCGGATTAAAGCGCCTGCAAGCAAGTGCAGAGGCCAGGAGTTCGATCCCTGGGCCTGCTGTGCCATCCCCGCTTCCAGAGCATGCTGAGATGATGACTGAGACTGGGCATAGTGGCACACACCTGTAATACCAGCACTTGGGAGGCTGGAAACAGGCAGATCACTAGGAGTCCAATCTAGTTAGTCATGAGACCCTGAACACCCTTTGCTAAAATAAATTAAAAAAAAAAAAAAAAAGTAGCAAATCAGTTATCTTCATCAATTTTTAAGGAAAAATGTTATTTGTGCAGTTTGTGCAATTTTAAAAAGGCACTCATTGCCTTATTCAGTAATTTTTATGGCTTCTCTGTGCATGTCATTGTTACCAGGTGAATTCTGAGGCAGTCTCTCAGAGAGGAGATGAGAATCTTATTCTGCCCTGAGGAATATGTTTGTTAGCTCTCATTATAGAAAGAATTTCAGCTCATATCAGTGTGAGGCACAGGCAGACTTATTAGGCAGAGCTAGACAATAAGGGAACCTGGAGAAGGTCTAGTGGCTGGTGGAACAGGACCGTAGATCTCCATTGCAGTATGGCATTACAGATGCAGTGAGTGAAAACAGAGCTAAGGCTTCAGTCTAGCAACTATCTGACTGAAGATGTTTTGTCTTTTTGCAGAATTTGAGTGTTGCAGTTCTTGGCAAAAGATGAAATTTTATTGCAATACTTCTGATATACTAACAAGATTATTTCAGTGTCAGGACCTTAATCTGCTTTGCTCAAGAACCTAGTGATGCAAAGAAGTTATTGACTTGGTTAGGTCTAGAAGCTGGAAAAGTAGCAGTACTTTCACTTTAAACTGCAGCTGTTCTGTCTTGTACTGTAAGACTTTGAGAACACTTCTACCATCAAAATTTGATGAAAGAAATGTGCTACAAAATCAAAGTGGCATCAATCCAACCCTGCATTGTTAATAAAAACTACTCAGATGACTTTTTAAAGTTTTGTGTAGACTGTTAACATGTGTGGGACAAGAGAGCTGTGTGTGTGTGTGTGTGTGTGTGTGTGTGTGTGTGTGTGTGTATTTTAAATAAGTGATATGAAAATTAAATATTGGATAAATTTTATTAAAAATAACCTTTTTTTCTTTCTTTTAAAGTGATAATGTCTGTGTGTTCCACAGACTGGTCTCGAACTCCCGGGTTCAAATGATCCTTGTGCCCCAGCCACTCAGAGACCGAGGCAGCAGGAACACTTGAGCCTAGGAGTAGCAACCAACCTGGACAATATGGCAGGATCTCATCTCTAAAACCAACCAGCCAGACCCCCCCAATTAATAACAATTATAGTCAGACATTCCAATGTAACCAGAGTTTAACATAATGTGCCATATGGAAATTATTCATTTTTCTTCATTAACATTTATGTGTATAATCTATTTGTAGAGATGTGTATTTAACAAGCCAAGTACTTAAGACTTAAGATGATTTTATTACTTCTAAAAGCTGATGAGGGGGCCGAGGAGATAGCTCAGTAGAATAAGCACTTGTCTGGCAAGTGTAGG
The DNA here is from genome assembly GCA_004027165.1 of Ctenomys sociabilis. NCBI lineage: Eukaryota > Metazoa > Chordata > Mammalia > Rodentia > Ctenomyidae > Ctenomys > Ctenomys sociabilis. Next base: position 61,759 of record PVKA01008490.1, read on the forward strand.
GTCCTGAGTTCAATCCCTGGTACTGCTAAAAAATAAATAAAAATAAAAACTGATGAAGAAGCAACATCTTTAATGCTCAGAACTTTTTAATCCCCTGCTCTCTATCTAGTTATCAGTGCTTTCTTAGATATCTTCAAGTCTGATTACATGAAATAGATTTATAACCCTTGTACTGTCCAATGGGGAGAAAAGTGACAGGCCAAACTTGTAGTTGGGTTTGTCTTTGAAAAAGCTACCTAATTGTAGTGGTCTTCTTCCTTAACACCTGTTATTTGAGGTCTTGACTGGATCTTTGGGATCAGAGAAGTCACTTTAGGATTAGCTGCTATGTATTCCATCTCCAAGTGAACATGAAGCTTGCACTACATAGGCAATAGAGTTTTATAAAAGCGTTATGTAGTTGTCTTCAAGGCTTGGACAAGTAAAAGTCTCAGAGCAGCAGTCACAGTGGTTCTACCCACAATGGCTGTCTCAAGGAGGGCAGGGGTGCTCCAGCTTCCTTACAGTAGACATGAGGATTTATGGTTGGTCCAGGTAGGTATCTAATGGGCCCCAAGGGAAAAACCCAAGGATTGCCTATTTTTAATTTGTGCCAGATGGTGTCGTGTTTGCCTTTTGTTTTTGTCATACCCGTTAAAATTGCTAGTTAGTACATCTCTTGATTGTCACGTTTCTTACACCTACATTTCTTTCTTATTTCAATTACTCTTTAAAATATCCATTTTTACTGCCTCATCCTGGGCTTTTCTAAGAGCTTCTCTAACAAATTTCCCTGTCTTTTGCTTCATCTCCCCCATCAGATGGCCTTATATTATCCCTATATAAAACTGGGGTCTCAGTCTGATACACAAAAGGGCCAGCTCCATAAGTAGTGGAAATAAGTGAAGTGACTTAGATATAGCCTTATAGAGAGATTTCTGTCCCTTGCCTAAATGTGTTCATCCTTGAAAAATATTCTAGGCCAAATAAAATATTCTAGGCTGGGTGTTCATCTAACACCCAGCCTATTGATACACTCCTACTCTAAAACAATTCTTACATTGTCAGACCCTGTAACCTGAGAGTAATCGCTGTACAGTACTAGTTGACTGCATATTTGGGACTCATAATAATCTCACCCACTAACTCTCATGTCCTATTGTACTTTTTTCTTACCCTATATCTGTACTGCTGTCAGGCTGGACCCCTGCTGCCTCCTAGATGCACCTTGCCTGTTGTCACTCTGGCTCTTTGTGTTCTGTGCTATGTTAACTCTGCTCTAGAGTGGCTGGTTAATCTTCTTCACACATCTCTTTCTTCCTAAACCTTAACATATAGGTCATTGGGTGGGGTGGTACATGCCTGTGATCCAAGCACTTGAGAGGTTGAGGCAGGAAGGTCACTGTGAGTGTGAGGCCAATCTGGGCTACAAAGTGAGTTCAAAGCCAGCCTGAAGTGTTGAGTGAAACCCTGTCTGAAAAAAAAAAAAAAAAAGAGCCAAGTGTACTGACTAGCTCATGGTCAGTGTGCAGGGAGTGGATGCCAGCTGCTGCTATGTTTCTTGGTTACTGAGGTCCATTTCTGTCCCTCTGCAGCTGCTGTTCAGAACACCAGTGAAGGAGGAGCTGTGGCGCCATACCCCTAAAAAGCTTTGTCCAACTGCAGTCTCCTTTTATATTTGTAGGACCCCCACATACTGTCTTAAGCAGCAAAGCACAAATGCCTTACGGGTAGGGATCTGTTAACTATCTTTATATCTGCACAAAACCAACATAGACCATTGCAGATAGCCATTCTACTCAGTAAAGCTACCCCTAGTTCACTTAGAAAAATAACCTTTAAAACAGATTTGGTTTTGATTATTTTCAAGGCACAGCTACATTTTCCAAATAATATGCTAAGTTCTGTCTTTGTGTAAATTATTTCTTTACATATCATTTACTTTGTCATTTTATTTATTCACTTATTTGGCACAGAGTCACTACATGCTCAGACTTGTGATTCTACTGTCTCAGCCTCCCCAGCTCTGGGATTAGAGGCGTGTACCGCTATGCCCAGTTTTGGTGGCCAGGTTGGCATGTGGTACCAGGGATCAAAACTGGCTTCTTCCACTTGCCAGGCAGGTGCTTAAACTGCTGTGTATCTCCCTGGCCCATTTGTTGTATTTTTAAAATCAGATTTGATTGATATTTAGATATACATAATGATCACCTGTATCATAGAGAATTTGTACTTGTACCTTAGCAGGACCCTGTGTCTAGGCACTGAGAAAAAGCCAAAAAACAAAAACCTTCCATAGTGACTGGCACAGTGGCTTGTGCCTACAGCCCCAGCTACTCTGTGAAGGCTGAGATAAAAGAATTGTTTGATGCTGTGCCAGCACCACCCCGGGGGTGCACTGAGACAGCAATTGAAACTGGACATGGTGGCGCATGCCTTTAATCCCAGCATTTGGGAGGCTAAAAACAGGAGAATCACTGAGTCCAGTCTGTGTAGTGGGACCCTATAGACCCTGTACTAAAATACATTAAAAAAAAAAAAAAAAGCATTGCTTGAGACTTTGAGTTTAGGACCAACATGGACATAGTCAAATCCTATTTTAAATAAACAAGCAAAACTCCTATCATAGGTGAGTTCACTGTTGGTAAATGTATCATGTTAATTTATAGAGAAAATAGTCTAAAGTCCCCTTCTCCCTTTTAACATTTAATAAAAATAGAATATCAGTACAAAATCATGCAAGGAGTTATGTGAAGGGATTTTTGGTATTGGTTTCTAAAGAGATTTGAAAGACTATTCCTTTGCGTATTTGTATTTGTCATTTTACTGTTACTAAAGTACTTCAGGCCAGGCGTGGTGGCGCAGGCCTGTAATCCCAGCACTCGGGAGGCTGAGGCAGGAGGATTGTTGTGAGTTCAAGACCAGCCTGAGCTACAAAGTGACCTTAAGGCCAGCCTGAGCTGCATAGTGAGACCCTGCCTCAAAAAGACAATAAATAAATAAATAAATAAATAAATAAATAAATAAATAAATAAATAAATAAATAAATAAATAAAATAAAATAAAGTACTTCAGTTTTCTCAGCACAAGGATACTTGAATCATGTATTTTCTATAAAAAGAATAAATTACTGGCCTATTGATTCTTTTTGTTTTTCAGATAATGGTTTCTCTAGATTCGTGTTCAGGGAAGCCAAGTAGCAGACTATCTGGAATCATTTGCCCCTAAAAGCACTGAGTTATAAAAAGAAATAATAGAATCTGATATTTATACATAGTACATTATCAGAATGTGCTGACTGGAACTGAAAAATTTTAAGTATTTTATGCCATTGATCAGATAAATGACATGGCAGGAGTCCTCACCCTAGAGTGATCAGATCCAGGCAAGTCACAGTCACCTTGAATTTTGGCGCCACAGTGCCCATTTATGTCATCACCTCTAGCTTTAAAAGTCAGCAGGCCACTCAAAAGTCAGCTTCTGTGAATGAGTCAGTGGGGTAGGGCCCCTTGGTAAGGCCTCCTGCTTCCTGGCCTGGCCCTAATCCTTTTCTCTTACGTTCCCCACCTTGGAGTCATTTCACTCCTAAATGGAAAAGGTTTTTGTTTTTGCTTTTGATTTTGAATAAGAACTAAGGCATTGGTGGGGAATAGGCATTGATGGCTCAGTAGAATAAGCACTTGCCTGGCAAGCACAAGATCCTGAGTTCAATCCCCAGTTCTGCAAGGAAAAAAAAAGAATATGGAGTATCACTCCCAAGTGAAATCTAGAGGACAAGGCAGAGAAGGCTGGCGATGAGGGGCTGAAGAGCTGTTAGACACTAGCTATCTGCCAAGAAGGGCCAAACTGTGAATGTATTAGGCATTATGGTCTGTTGTAAGTACTTATTTCCACCATTCTAGCCCAAAAGCCAAAAGCAGGCTTGCATAAGTAGATGAAGAACTTGACTTGTGTCCAGTTAAATTTTAATTATAACAATAAACCCAGTGCTAATAATTAAGCAATAAAGGCTGCATGTGATAATTTTACAAATAATTTAAGGGGAAGTCCAGCCACAAAGCATTTTCTGGTGCCCTGTTCATACTGTCCTTCCCCAGGTCAGCTCAAGGGTTAGGAAAAGAAGTTGTGGGTTTAAATTTCTTTGTCAGTCACATGCATGAAAGTGAAAGCTTTATACTTGTAGATTTTGAGGCTGTGATTATAACTCAGTGCCACAGCACTGCTTGGCAAGTGAGTTCCTCCTGAGTTCAACTCCTGGTACCCACAAAAAAAAGGAGAGAAAAATTGGGCTCACAATCAGATTGTGATGATTGTGACTTTTTAAAATAGGAATGTGTACCCTTACAAGATTCATATTCTCTGTTGAGTTAGCCCTTCTTGCTAATAAAATAGCATTGGAATGTTCCACATTAATATAACCACTGGTTCTTACAATTTATGACAGGTTGTTCCCGCTGAAGGACTTGTGTCAATATTAAAGAAGAGGAATGATTCTGTAGGAGATCATCCTGCCCAAATGCAGCAGAAACCATCTAAGCGAAGAGTGAGATTCCAAGAAATAGATGATAACTTGGATCAAGGTAAACTGCTCAGCCCTGTACCTAACAGTTTGCTACACAAATGAATTACTCAATACTCAAGGAGGCTGAGGCTATGATATTATTTGTCAACACAATTTGTAAAGGAACATAGGGATTTAGTTGCTTTATCGTCTCAGAAAGAAACAAAATCAGACGATCTTCAATTATTTTGAAACATTGTTGCTCAAATAAGTGAACAAGTTGCAAAATTCAACTCATGGTCTACCTATCAGATTGTCCTCATGTGTTTCTTACTCTAGTATTTCTCTTTTTTTTTTTTTTTTTTTTTTTTTTTTTTTTTTTTTTTTTTTTTTTTTTTTTTTTTTGCTGTTTTTATTTTCTTAATGGGCAACTAACATTTTTCCTTTGTTGTGAAAATATTTATGAATTGCATCTATTTCCTCTTCATTTATTTCTTTTTGCTCCATTTTAAAATGTAAATCACAGAGCCATATGAGTATGTAATTGCATGTATGAAAGTCCTAAAATCATGCATGCTTGATCTGGAAGGATGCACACCAACTTCAACAGTGTTTATCTCTGGAATAGGAGATTCTTAGATACATTTGTGCTTAGATTTTTCCAAACAGGTATATTCCATGTATTATTGTAAAAGCTTCTAAATAAAGTCTACTGGATATATATTAGAGTTTTTTTTTTTTTTTACTTTTAATTTTACTTTATTGGTACATTTTAAGTACATATAATGATCACAATTATCATAGGGAATTTGTACCTGTACCTGATACACCTTGCTGCTTCTTTTTTTTCCCATTCCCTTCTCTCCATTCTTCCCCGGCTAATTAACAGAAGCTTTGAATAGGTTTTATAAATTTTTTTCTTATAAAAATAATATAACTGCCGGGCGTGGTGGCGCAGGCCTGTAATCCCAGCACTCGAGAGGCTGAGGCAGGAGGATTGTTGTGATTTCGAGACCAGCCTGAGCTGCATAGTGAGACCCTGCCTCAAAAAGACAAAAAAAAAAAAAAAAAAATAATAATAATAATAATATAACTATTCAGAAAAGAATTCAGAAATAATAAAATGAAAGGTATCAACCCACAGCTCTTCCATTCTCTTTCCCTGAGTACCAGGTAAAGTTTTTCATTCCTTTAAGATGTGTTCTGTGTAGATGTGTATATCTGTGTACATAAACTGACATGTAACATATCTTTTTTTAAAACACAAATGAATTCCTTATAATAGATAACTTCTTTTAAAAATTTGATCATGAATCATGTACATCTTTCTGAGGTAACATATTAAGTATACCTTATTCTGTTAAATAATTTTATAGTGTTCCATTATATGGGTTCCATAAACTATTCCAATGTGATTGGATTAACGGGGTTATTCCCAGATTTCTGTTATAACAAATGCTGCTGCAGTGAACAAATGTATACATAAGATTTTGTGGGTTACAGAAATCTATCAACTAGTTTCTAAAAGTGGCATTTGTTGGGCTAAACATTGAGACTACATGTTTTAGTGGGCCTGAGACACAGTTAACACTATTTCATGCCCTAAAGTGTAGTCCAAAGTAAACTTTGATAAACAGGACCAAGTTACCTTACCAAAAGGCTTCCACACATTTTCCTTGTGGTGCAGATCATAAAACTGTTTCAGTCTTTCTGAAATATCATTTATGTTTCTTTATAATTGAATGATCATTGAAATTCCAGAGCCACAGAGATAGCTCAGCAGTCTACATGCCAGCATGGGCAAGTGCAGAGATCCAGGTTGGATCCCTGGTACTGCATGCCATGCCAGCCCTTCCCTGGGCATACTGAGTGTGTGGCACAGGCCTGTAACCCCAGTACCAGGAAGGCTGAAACAGGAAGATCACTACAAGTCCGAGCTACATAGTGAGACCCTGTGCCAAACACATAAAAAATAAAAAATGAAGAAATTTCTACCAAAGAAATTTATTGTAGTCAACATAGAAAGACCAATGTAGATTAATATTTTTATTAAAAACCTACCTGGGCTGGCAGGATAGCTCAGCAATCTAAAGTGCCTGCTTAAGCAAGCTTAGCCAAAACGCAGTTCAATCCCTGGCACTACATGCCATGCCAGCCCCTCCTGAGCCATCTACAAAAGGAAAAAAAACCTACCAGAGTTACTAAGAAAAATAAAATCAGTGTGCTAGCCACAACGTCACTATCATGAGAAATGACAATAGTGACTTATCACCGGATACACATGCAATCTAACACCAGTGGCATTTTTATTCTTGAATATAAAGTGGACTTTATTTAAGGTAGTCCCAAGGTGTGAACTAAAATACAATAATAATGAGGCTATAATGGTATTCTAAAATAATACTATGACCGTGTTAGAGGAAAGCTGCTATTTTTCTTCTCTCTCAGGGAAGTAATGTACATTTTAGACATTAGCTAGTTTTAATTTCATCATTCACATAGTTCACCAATGTGAATCTTTGTAATTACTAATCTGTAGGTTTTTGTTGAGTCATTGACTGCAAACGTTCCCTGGCTGTGTCCTGATTTGAGGGCTAGCATTATAAGCACATCGTTGCCTTTACCTTAAATCAGTAGGTACTAGGATTTTCATTTTGTTAAAAATCTAACCTCACTCTGTTCTCATGTTTGCAGATGAAGTCGGAGGTAGCTCCTGTATTTTACTTATCTTGCTGTGCATAGCAACGGTTTTCCTTAGCATTGGTGGAACTGCGTTATACTGCACTTTTGGGGACATGGAGTCACCTGTTTGTACAGACTTTGCAGAAAACGTGGACTTCTATTACACAAAGTTCCTGCAGGGAATGGCAGAAGTGAAACATTGGATCTACCTCTCGTAGTCACATTCAAGAGGACAGGCATGTTGGCAGCGTGAATGAAAGATGTGAAACATTCTCAGCAGCTTTTATTTTAGGAGTTCTGGAACATTCCCCCTCTCATCCTGTCAAGGACACAGGGACTTCAGAAGCAGCCACTTTCTAAGTGGCAACCAGAGGAACTTTTTCAAAGTAGTGCACATAAAACAAATATCAATCTAAGCATTATGGACTGAGAGGGTAGTCTTTGGGGAGCGAGTGTATTCATTTCCCCCTCACTGCTGCCTACTGTAAGGAGTACGCTGGGCAGAATATGCAGAGCAGCGTTGGAACCATACTGTTTTTAGCTACTTTGTCAAGCTACAAGTGAAAGGACACTTCTGGCTTATGTCTCTTGGTCCTTAGGCATTGCTTCCAGCCATCATGCAATAAGTTTGTAATCAAAAACAGTTACCTTATAATTTCAAAGTTATTTTTACTTAACCTTGAGAGCTATGTAATTTAGGCTTTTTGCATTATCTCCAGTTTGTGTTCTTCATTTCTGTCTGTGTGCTTCAAGCAATTATCCAAATATCCAACAAAGAATAATACAAAGATTATCTTTATTCTTTTAAATTCACTATGATGTGCAGGCACAAATCTTTGAAGAAGGTTTAATTGTGGAATAGATGAACTATGGAAATGTTGGCCCTGAAATGAAGAACTGTGACAGATACATGCCATTTAGCTCAATTGGGTAGCAGAAAATTAATCACAGGCCCGAAGGAAAGTTAAATAGCCTTCCCTGAGTCTCAGAAAATGGTTTCCTCACGGATTTAGCACTTCTGAAATGATGAGTGCTGGGTTCAGTTCAGTACTTACTAAATACCTATTATGCTCTGAGAATCTAAAAACCAGGATATGAATATAAATAAGATATAATTCCTGCTATATATGTTTTAATTCTGGTCTTATGTAAAATAAACCAGTATTTTAGCAAGTGAAAGTAAATTATCTATAACTCAGTATTAGCTGATCATGTATTCAGATGTGCATTCCTGTCATGGACTTGATTTATACCGTATCATGGGGACATTAAGCAAAAACTTATCATGCCTTAAATAGGCAAATGTCTGGAATTGTTTAAATCTGTCAGGTGGCCTTTCCTTATTTAAGGTATAGTGGTCTAATATTTGGGAAGCCTAGATTTGACTTTTTTATATTGTAGACAACGTTAAAAAACATGAACTATAGTTTTTTAGCAAGTGATTATTATTTCCTGTTTTTCTGTTAGATTCATTTCAAAGAAAAAGGCAGACATTAGTTTCTAGTTGTTACTGGCTGGTACAGTATCTCCCTTTGTGTTTCTGCTTATTTATTTAGATTGTATAAAATTTAAAGGGCTTTTTATATAAGTTGAAAGTGTGTTGCTGAGCATGTATTTGGTTATCTCAGTGCTAGATATTTAATTATTATGTACTTAAGAGTTATGATTTTCTATAATTTCAGTTGTATGTTTTTAGGCTTGTTTTTAAATTGATGTTTCATTTTCAATTATAATACTGTTTGATATGTCTATCATGTTACTATAAACTAATATTTTCAGTGGTTAAGATCAAAGATATTTATTTAGAAGTATACAGGGTAATGAAATTTAGAATCCTTATACTGAACACTGATTTTATTAGAAGATTATTTTACTGTTCTATTATAAATTTTAAGAATTTGTACTCAGATTGTATGTAATACATGTAACATGTCCACCATCCTATCTTAAGTGGTTCTATAAAAGACTCTCACAAGTTCTGTTATGAGGGGCCTCCTGGTTATAGACAAACTTTTTCTGCTTTATCCTGGTAATTACTAGTTTCAAGAATTTGGTGATCCTTTTTCCTGCCAATTTTGTGTCAAGAAGTTAGAATTTCCCTCCTGTTCACTATCAGGTGTGTATAATCTCTAGTATTATATTTACCTATATACCAATTAGCAATTTTTTTGAAATCCAAGATTTTCTGGAAAGCTTCACATTAGGAAGAAAGAACTGAGTTAACACCTTCCTAATTAGGGGCCCCACTATGTCTCAGATACCATGAGTGAACTCACATTTCCAGGGACAGTAATGGGAACTCAGGAACACAGTGATACCCTAACCTGAAACAGGCAGGAAATCTCACCTAGAAAAATTAACACAGCTTTAAAAAATGTAATAGTCATTTATTGCATGAATTGGAGTTATTCTACCTGGTGATGGAAGGATTGTTATCTCATCCATAAAAATAATTCATCCAGTCTTACTAAAATGTAATTTCTTCTCACTGGAAAGTGCTGACATCTATTTGTAACTAATCTTCCTTAAGGACTGTATTTGAGGGCATCAAATCAAGTTTGTAATTTAAAATCTGTACCAACAAAGTGTCTCAGAGAGTTTATTTGAACTTTTAGTTATTGTGGAAAATTGCTTTAAAGCAGAAGTAATTTCAAGAGTTGGTCTGACCCACAAGCAGACAACGACCCATTTAGAAACTCCATGGGTCCCTAAGTAAAAGCTCCCCCATCTGCCTGGCACAGTAGTTGAAATTCACTCTAAAAATACATTCTTTTAGATTGAAAAAACAAAATCCCCTAGGAGGTTTCCTTTCTCAAGATACAAATTTGTGTATTGGATGTGCAGAGAATGTGAAGATGGGTCTTATTTTTTAAAAGACAAATGTGAGTTTGATCTTGTGGGAGTGACAGGAGGATGTTGAGTGAGAGTAGCAGGTATGAAGTGATAGGAGTTAAAAGAAAAGAGGGAAGGTGGAAAAAAAGCAAAGGAATCTTTAGCCTTTAAGTTGGTTTACTGAACCTAGCCTATGACATAACACTCCCAAAACAAAGAGAAGCTCAACTTTTTTTTTTTTTTTTTTTTTTTTTTTTTTTTTTTTTGCCACCTCAGCCTATTCTGGGGGTGGGGCTGGTGTGGCATGTGGTGCCAGAGATCGACCCACGGTTCCTACACTTCCTAAGCAGGTGCTTTAGACCACTGAGCTATCTCACCAACCCAGAAGCTGAACTTTTATCTAATAACATGAACTGTTAATTCTGTTCATTTCTTTGGACTCAATTTTTATTGTCATATTTTTATAATACCTTATGCAGTGTTTGTAGTATTTTAATATTTATTCATTTCATGCCTAGCAGAGTGAGAATGTACCCCTTAACGCCAAGTCTAATAACACCCAAATGCACTATACTTTTTATCCTATCATTTTGCTTTCATCTTAAAAAATAAGAATGAGGCTGAGGCAGGAAAATCACTTGGGCCCAAAAATTTGAGGACACCCTGGGCAACAGCAAAAAAGCACAGGAGTATATCTTAAAAAAAGAAAAAATACAGCGCGCGCCGCGGGCCGGGCAGAGCCAGGGCGTCTGCAGCGCGCGCCCCCCGCGCTCCGCTCGGGCGCCCGGCAGGGAGGCGGCGGGGGACCAGGCCCGAGGAGCGGCTGCTGCCCGCCCCCGCGCCCGCGGATGCGCTCCTGCGCGCGAACCGAGCGGCTGCTGCGGGCGATGCGCGCTCGCGCCCCGCGCCTGGACCCGAGCCGCACCCCGCGCCTAGTGATATGAAATGGAGCAAGAGTTGACTGATACAGACACAAGAAGGCAGACCTCCTTGATTCAGATCATGAAGAAAATAGCGGTGGAAGTACTTATGTGACTAATCAGAATGTTGGGAAATGGCCACACAGCCAATTGGAATGATCCGCATTCAAACCAGATCCAAACGTATTGTGAGGGTCTTGATGGAGATGAGAC
>PVKA01008491.1:0-57307 GCA_004027165.1 Ctenomys sociabilis
ATGTACTAAATACATTTTTAAAATTAAATAAGGGGCCAGGGAGATGGCTCAGTAGAATAAGCTCTTGCCTGGCAAGCACAAGGGCCTGAGTTCAATCCCAGGTACCACCAAAAAAAAAAAAAAAATTAAAATTAGAATTTTTTTTTAATTTTTGTTTTATTGAAGTACAAATATAATGAGATAGTTTTAAGATACCTTGACAAGATGGATTTGATAAATTAATACATTGCAAACTGTTTTCATAATGTTTTGGTATCATACAAGGTGCAAACATGATATTATACTTACAGACATTATTACACCTTATGTCTCTTATCAGTAAATAAAGAGAATGTAGCTGTATGCGTATCTTAATTGTTATACCTGAATTACATCAAAGATTCAATAATTAATACTTTCTACCTTGATATTTTCCTAGTGGTTGTCCATAGTACTAGAAGCCGACATAATATCTTGTCCAACCACCATTTCTGTAAATCTTGCCTCTCATAGAATTATGTAGAAGAATAGCATTATCTATCCCAACTGTACTGTCCATACACACACATCATGATTTTTCCTTTCTATACTTCTTCCTTTGTCTACACCTGTCAAAGATGGGCACGCCATTGTCATGCAAGTAACTTAGGTGCTTGAACTCGTCAACACAGTCCTACACAGTCCAGCAATCCACAACAATGGTGAGTTATCCGAAGAGGTTGTCGACCATAGCCATTTACAGCTCAATTTAATGTTATGGCCCCGCAATATATACTTCATTTTTATACTTTTCTGATGGATGGTTAAGACCTAGATAGAGGAAGACTTATATACCAACACATGTACTTTATGGCTCTTATGAGGTCTATGAAGTCCCCTCAGGGTTTATCTTGTAATCCTGTACGTTATTCTGTAGATCCTTTGTCTGTGTCATCCATGTGGATGAGTCATGGCCAATTCTTGACTAGTTTGCTCTCAGTGAGAGCCTGAGAGAAAGTTTTCTCTCCTTGTGTCTCTCCCAAGGCACACTATAGAACTTCAATCTCTTTCCTCTGTGGCTCCATAATCTCTTTGTTCAGAAAATTTGGAGCTCAACTGAGTTTCATGATGTTGCATTACAGGTTCTCCTATGTCCTGAGTCTTCACTGACCTTGAAAGGCTAGGGCCAAAATGTTGGCTGGCCTTGTGGCTCCTCTATTTCTCCAACTTTGATCTGTGAACTCAGGTTGTTAACCATCCAGAAGAAAAGCTGATTAGTATCCTGCAGCATATGCCATTCACTTTGGCTTATCGGACTCAATTGACTTTAGTTGTTGATTGTATTTCTGCTTTTTGCTTCTTATATTAGGGAGACTAGACGATATTTACATATGTGTGTCTGGTTTATTTCACTTATGAGTATATGTTCAAGTGGCATCCACTTCAGTATAAATGCTTCAAACATATCATTCTTAATAGATGAGTAATACTCCATTATATAGAAATACCACAACTTTTTCAACCATTCTTCGTGTGATGGGCATCTTCATTGTTTCCAAGATTTTGCTATCACACATTGGGCTGCTATAAACATAGGTACACATATATCACTATGATACAATGTTTTCAATTCCTTTGGGAAAATTCCCAGCAGGAGGATAGCTGGCTTGAATGGAATTTCTAGTCCTACTCTTTTGAGGAGTCTCCACACTGACCTCCACAATGGTTGTACCAGTCTACATTCACACCAGCAGTGGAGAAGCATTCCCTTTTCCCCACAACTTCTCCAACATTTGTTGTTGGTTGATTTCCTTATGATAGCCATTCTTTCTGGAGTGAGATGGTATCTCAGTGTTGCTTTTATTTACACTTCATGGATGACTAGCCATGTGGAGCATTTTTTCATACATTTATTTGCTTCTTTGATTTCGTCCTCTGAGCAGTGTGTATTCATCTCAGATGCCCATTTCTAAATTGGGCCTTTAAATTTGAGGTCCCTGTTATATCTTAGTTCTTTATATATTCTAGACAGCAGACCTTTGTCTGATTGCTTATTAGTTAGGATTTTTTTCAAAATTTGTGGGTTTTCTTTTCACTCTGTTGACAATTTCTTTTGACATGCAGAAGCTCCTTAAGAAGAGTTGATCCCAGTTGTTGATTCTTTCAAGTGTTTCCCGTGTGAATATATGTTTGTTCATGAACTCTTTACCTACCCCTATGTCTTCAAGAGTTCCTCCTACTTTCTCTTCCAGGAGATTGATTGTTTCTGTTTTAATGTTTAAATCTTTAATCCATTTTGACTTTAACTTGGTGCATGGTGATAGTGTTGTGTCAAGTTTTAGTTTTCAGCATGTAGAAAGAAAGTCATGTTTTCCATCACCATTTGTTAGAGAGGCTATCTTTCCTCCAGTGAGCTTGTTTAGCCCCTTTGTCAAAGATCAGGTGGCTGAGTGTGATTGTAGATGCCTCTGCATCTTCTAATGTATTCCACTGATCCTCAGGGCTATTTTGTTGGCAATACCATGTTGATTTTATCATAGTGGCTTTGTAGTATAATTTCCACTCAGGGATTATAATGCCTCCTGCCTTGTCTTGATTGGCCAAGATTGCCTTTGCTATTGTAGGTCATTTGTGGTTCCAAATAAATCTTAGAAGCCATTTCTCTACATCTTGGAGGTATGATGGTGGCAGTTTGATAGGGATTGCATTAAATCTGTACAGCAATTTTGGGAATATGGCCATCTTCAGGATGTTGGTTCTTCCTATCCAGGAGCATGGAATATCTTTGCACTTTCTGAAATCCTCTATAATCACTTTTCTTAGGGTGTTGTAATTTTCCATGAAAAGATCTTTGACTTCCTTGGTTAAGTGAATCCCAAGGTATTTCATTTTCCGTGGTGCTATTTAAAAGGTATTGTTTTTGTTGTTTCCCTTTCAGTGTGCTTGTTATCTGTGTAGAGGAATGCTTTTGACTTTTGAGTACTGATTTTGTATCCTGCTATGCTACTGAATTTCCGTATCAGTTCTAGAAGATTCTTGGTGGAATTTTTGGGGTCTTCCAAGTAAAGTATCATGTCATCTACAAATAGTGATAATTTAACTTCTTCTTTACCTCTTCTTATTCCTTTTATGTCTCTCTCTTTTGTAATGGCTGTTGCTAAGGATTCCAAGACTATATTGAATAGGAGGGGTGATAGAGGACATCCTTTTCTTGTACCTGATTTAAGAGTAAAAGTTTTCAGTTTTTCCCAATTTAGGATTATATGAGCTTTTGGGTTGTCATAGATGGCTTTTATCGAGTTAAGATAGAGTCCATCTATTCCAATTTTCTGTAGGACCTTGAACATGAATGAGTGTTGGACTTTGTCAAAGGCTTTCTCTGCATCAATTGAGATACTCATGTGGTTTTTAGATTTCAGTCAATTAATAATAGTGTATTACATTTATAGATTTTCAAATATTGAAGCATCCTTGCATCCCTGTGATGAATCCTACCTGGTCATGGTGTATGATCTTCTTGATGATTTGCTGTATTCTATTTGCCAGTATTTTGCTGAGTATTTTTGCATCTATGTTCATGAGGGAGATTTTCCTGTAGTTCTCCTTTTTTGGTTGTGTCTTTCCCTGGTTTTGGAATCAGTATTGTACTTGCTTCCTGAAATGATTTTGGGAGGCCTGTTTCCTTTTCAATTTCATTGAAGAGTTTGTGGAATATGGGGATTATATCTTCTCTAAATTTCTTGTAGAATTCAGCTGTGAATCCATCAGGACCTGGACTTTTCTTTCTCGGTAGGCTTTTTATTGCGTTTCATATTTCATTGGTTGTTATAGGCTTATTGAAAGTTGTAATATCTTCTTGATTCAGTTTTGGTAATTTGTACCTTTCGAGGAATATGTCCATTTCTTCTGTGTCTTCTATTCTGTGAGCGTAAAGATTCTCGAAGTAACTATTGATAACCTTTTGAATTTCAGCTGGGTCTGAGGTGATTTCACCCTTTTCATCCCTTATCGCTTGTACTTGAATTTTCTTTTGCCTCTTTTTAATGAGGCTGGCAAGAGACTTATTCACTTTATTTAGTTTTTCAAAGAACCAACTTTTTGATTTGTGGATTCTTTGAACTGTTTTCTTCATCTCAATTGAGTTAATTTCTGCCCTAATCTTTATGATTTCTTCCCGTCTTTGTGGTCTGGGTTTTGTTTGCTCTTCTTTTTCTAGTTGTCAGAGGTGCAACATTAGAGTGCTAATTTGTTCCCTTTCTGTTTTCCTAATGTGTGAGTTCATAGCTATGATTTTCCATGTGAGAACTGCTTTCATCACATCCCATAAATTCTGGTAAGTTGTACTTGAATTTTCATTGAGTTGTAGATATTGTTGAATTCCTTATTGAATTTCTTCTGTGACCCATTGATAGCAGAGTAGGGTGTTGTTTATTTTCATGAATTTAGTGGGTTTTTCTGGTTTGTTTTGCCATTTATTCCCAGTTTCATTGCATTGTGGTCAGACAGTATGCATGGGATAATTTCTATTTTCTTGCATATACTTGGGCATGATCTCTGGACTAGCATGTGGTCTATTTTGGAAAATGACTCGTGTGCAGCTGAATAAAA
This sequence comes from Ctenomys sociabilis, assembly GCA_004027165.1. Taxonomy (NCBI): domain Eukaryota; kingdom Metazoa; phylum Chordata; class Mammalia; order Rodentia; family Ctenomyidae; genus Ctenomys; species Ctenomys sociabilis. Next base: position 4,567 of record PVKA01008491.1, read on the forward strand.
TGTGTATTCAGCTGTGGTTATGTGGAACACTTTGTATATGTCCACGAGTGTAGGAGACACTTTCTGGTCCTCATCTCCATCCAAGAAACCAATATTTGTAATCCCAAAGTTATGTTATTGGAATCCCATAAAGTTGATTCCAATCTACCACTTTCCATGCAGCCTATGGCGAAAATGAAGACACTAAATTATATTTTTAATAATTAGGGAATCGCGGGGCTCTAAGTCCAGCCATGACATGGCTTTCTGGAACCAAGAGAGAGACCCAGGGCCTCACCTGGTTTTTATTCAGTGAGGGAGTGGCGTGAGGATTGAGAATTGTGGGAAGTAGGTGACTACTGTGATCTGAGCTAGGTGGGGGGCCTACATTTACCTCTGCCATATGCAGAGAGGATGTGCAGAGAGAGTAATCTGCATTATATAGTATTTAATGCTTTGGGAAGTCTAGTGCTTCAGCTTTAATGTAGTCTTTCAAGCCCCAGGAAGTCATAGCCTCTATCTAGAGGATCGATCCCAGCTGGCAGCACAGAGCATTACCTCTACCATCCTGTCTCCACCCTGCTCATGTTAAGGAGCAGTAGGCTTACCAGGGAAACACACATGCCACCTTCAAAGACTATCACTAGCACCTCAGCTAGACCAACACACATTGCTTAAGGCCAATTGAAGGATAAACAGAAGTCCTAGCCAGCTCTGTACATAACAATATGAGAAAATAGGATGAGACTCAGTCAAAATGGAGACAGTCGCTTTTCTTTCATGGAGAGCTGCTCAGGTGGTCTCCCACACATGATTTCCATTTGATCCAAGCTCTGGTTCAGTTCTGCTACTTGCTTGTTGATCTTTTGTCTGGTTGACCTATCTTTTTGAGATAAGGGGGTGTTAAGGTCTCCTGTTAAGAATATGTTCTCAGACATTAAGTTTTTCATGTCCCTTAAGATTTGTCTTACATAGTTGGGTGCTCCTATATTTGGTGCATAAATGTTTATGAATGTAACTTCTTGCTCTTGAATCATTCCCCTGACCAATATATAGTGGCCTTCTTTGTGTTGTTTGATCATTCTTGGTTTGAAGTTGAGACTGAGAACAGAATTGCTATTCCTGCTTTTTTCTGAGGTGCTAGGGCATATAGTATTGTTTGCCATCCTTTGACTTTGAGCCTATGAATGTCTTTTTGATCTTGTGTACAGCATATTGTTGGATTTTGTTTCCTAATCCACTGTGCCAGTCTATTTCTCTTAATTGGAGAACTGAGTCCGTTTACACTTATGGTTATAATTGAAATGTGCTGACTTATGATTGTCATGGTATTTACCTGGTGTTGTTTACTCCTTTGTAACCTGTGTTTAATTGACTGTCCATTTTAATGGATTCCTTCCATTCTCTTGCATGGAGTTCTGGTCGTTGTGGTCTCTCTCTAGAACCTCTTTCAGCAGCCTGTGAAGGAATGGCTTTGTCATCATGAAATTCTTCAGTTGTTCTTTGTCGTGGAAGTATTTCACTTCTCCATCAAACTTGAAAGAGAGTTTTGCAGGGTATAATAGTCTGAGCTGGAATTTTTTTCATGTAGGACTTCAAGAGCTCTGCTCCATGCTCTCCTTGCCTTCATTGTTTGTGTAGAGAAGTTGGCTGTAATTCTGATGGGTTTTCCTTTGAATGTGAGCTGCTTCTTCTCTCTAGCAGCTTTCAGTATATTATTTTTGTGTTGGATTTCTGCGATCTTGACTATTATATGTCTTGGTGAGTTTCTACTTGGGTTGAGGTTATTTGGTGTTCTGCATACTTCAGTGACCTGAATGTTGGATTGTTTCCTCATATTTGGGAGGTTTGCTGCAATTATTTCTCCCCAAATTCTTTTTATGTCATTTGTATTGACTCCTTCATTCTCTTTGATACCGATTATTCTCACATTGTTCATTCTGGCATCATCTTGCAGGTGATGGATTATTTTTTCCTGCATTTTTGTTGTTTTTAAGAGGTCCTTTCTCACCTTTTCACTTGCAGCTCAGGCATCTTCAAGATCTGAGACTCTGTCTTCGCTTTCACCCAAACGATTTTGTTGACTCGTGATTGATAGTTTTAGTTCTTCTATATCTCTTTGACTGTGTTTCATGTGTTCTATTTCTTTTCTGTATTGCTCATTCAAGGAATCCATCATATTTCTGATCTCAATATTTTTATCCATGTCTTCTTTAGAGGTAATTATTAATTCTTTTTCTGCAGTTTCTTCCAAGTTGGGTTTCTTCTGAATATTTCTGGACTTGTTTCTGTATTTCAGATGTTATGATTTCAAAGAATTCTTTTTTTTCAAAGAATTCTTTTTGATTTCAGAAATTATTTCTGCTTTGAGTTTCTCATGATCTTTCTCTTGTTGTTTCTTTGCTTCAGATGCTATTAATTTATATATTTCAGCTGGAATAGTGCTCTCTGCACTTGTTCTGGGTGAGCATAGTTTTTCCACTCAATGTTTCTGGAATTCATTCTTTATTTCAGATCCTATGTATTCAGATATTTCTTTTTTTATTTGGGGAGTTACTTCTCATTTTATTTCCTCTATAGTTTTCTGCTGTTGTCCCTTTGCTGCTGTATCTGTTAATTCATTCATTTCAGCTGAGCTAGTGTCCTCTGCCCTTACTGGTGGACTCGAGTTCTGGGATTGCACTTTTCCCTTTCTCTTTGTCATTTTGTATAGCATTGACCTTTGATGTGGAGCTTTGGTGCAGCTATAACCTTAGCTTGTTATGAGATTCAGGTGCCAGTGTATAAAGTTTGAGATTATCCAGGTATGCCTATCCTGGATCTATCTGTTGCATTCAGTTCTTTTTTTGCTGCAGCTCCTTTGGTTCCACTCTGTTGGTTCCCTGTTCAGGTGAGCTTGAACCGAACTGGGATGCAGAGCAAGTAATGAAAATTCCCTATCTTAGCTGACTTTGGGGCGAGGATCTGGAAAATTGCCGGGGTCAGCCCTCCTGTGTCAGGCAGGTTGCTCTCTATGTGGGTGGGCCTGCGCTTTGGTGGGTCTTCTGGGCTCACAAAAGAATAGTGGATGATCTTATTCACTGAGTAGGCTATACTGGGTCACCCATCCTGTGCTGGGTCTGGGTCTATAGGCCAGAACCAGAGAAGGCTGGGAAAGGTCCCTCTGGTGCAGCAGGCCTGGAGCTCTCACTCACGGACCAGGTTGCGCTGGGTTTCGGGCCATGGTGTGGGACCGGGCATTGCTGAGGAATGTCCCGCAGGCATGGCAGGCTTGGAGTTCTCACTCCAGGTCGACCTGCACTGTGTTTGGGTCTGTGGGATGGGACTGGCAATCGCCAAGAAATGTTTCTCTGTTGTGGTAGGCCTGGAGCTCTCACCAGCAACGGGGTTGGGGGGTCAGGGAATCCCTGGGAAATGTCTGTCCGGCTTGGTGGGCCTGGAATTTTACACTCTCTGTACTTTGATGCCCAGGTAATCGGGGAAATTCCCCCTCACTCAGCAGGCTTTAAGGCAGGGGATCTTGGGAGGTGCTGGTGAGTGTGTCCTGAGGTTTCAGGCCGGTCACTGGTTTGGAGGGCTTGGGGGCAGGGATCCAGGTAACATGTGTGGGAAGAAGCCAAAGGCTCTCCCTCAGACTCACCACACACTCATTGATCTGGGAAGCCTGGTGAGTCCTGCAAATCACTGGGACAGCTTGGGGCAGGATCCAGGAGGCCGCTGGAGTCAGCCGCTGTCTCAGGCTGGTCTCTAGCTGGGTGGCTTGGGCAGGATCGAGTAAGCTGCTGGAAATGGCTGTGCTGTCTCAGGAGGTCTGTGGGGCTGGGCGGGCATGGGCGGGATCGAGGAGGATGGTGGAGTCAGCTGCGCTGACCCTGGCCAGTCTCTGGGGCTTCTCTGGCTGGTCTCTGGGGCTCTAGAAATTTTTCTAAAAAATTAAAGTAAAATGCCAATTAACTGACACTCAGAATGTACTCCTTTTCTCCCCCACAGAGAAAGTAATTCAACTACAATCAAAGTTTCCACAATGTGCAGTAGGCTAGAGAGGTACTGCTTTGCCTGAGTGAACTAATGCATTTTCTCAGGGAAGCACACCTTTCTGCCTGAATTCTTCCTGTCTACTCATCTCTCATAGCTTGAAGGAAAGGACTCCGCAGCTCTGCCTTTCCTGGCAGACACAGCAGGACCTAAAGCATGCGGTCAGGCTCAGTTGTGCCTTGCAGGCTTTTTGACAGGTATCACAGACACTGAAACACAAAACCCGCATTCTTTTAAAATCTCTTTACAATAGATTGTTCTTAATTGCATGTTAAAAGTCAAAGGGTAGGTCAAATTTAATTTCCTCAAGATGAGATCTGTTAGTTGCTCCTCCAGCTCTGCCTGCTGAATTCTTGTTTCCGGGGCTAGGTGAACACTAACAAAATACACTTATTTCCCATTCTGTTTTTATAGTCCCAGTATTGTAAATTCCCAGAAAAAGTTGACTAAGAATATATCATGTTTATTCATCCACTCACAAAATAACTGAGGAATCAAATCTCGCGCCAACTTTTAGGTTCCATTGAAATGTATGCATTGCAATGATATAGCAATTTAATAAAATAAAAGATGCAAAATTTTAGAAAACTAAGTTAAATAATAATTAAAAGAGCCTAGCAATTACAGTAATGGACTGAATATAATGACATAAAAAGTGGAATGCTGCTATAAATTTACTGATAACTGAGAATATGTTTTCCTGGTGTCTAATACTTACGCAAGTCATAGACACTCCAGGCCCAGGCTCAACACCACTCCAAGGCTGGTGATTTCCTAGCCACAGGACATTAAAATCACACATGCTGCTCTGGTTCATTTACTTGTCTATTTGCAAAGCAGACATTCCTGTCCATTCATCCCTGTTAAATCCCAGCACGACTTGGGGTACACAGCGAAGTTAGGATCCAAGAACAAAACAGTATTCTCAGGTGATTCATTGCAATCTGTTTCATTATTGCTTCTACTATATGAGACAATAGCACAGAACTGCTCAGATGCAATATATGTACTGGTAATAGAAAAACACTACACTGGTACCCTGGAGCACTGGGGTGCAGGATCTAGTCTATGATTGAAAAGCCACCATGAGCTCTGATTCAAACTGGCCCTGCATCCTGCTATCATTTACTGGAGAACTTAATATTCTTATATTTTTAACTGGGTAAAGAAAGAAGAATATTATTTCATATTAACAGTAACAAATATATGTAATTCAAATGTCCATGTCTACAAATAAAATTTTATTGGAACACAATAAAATACATGTTCCTGTATCATCAATGGCTTTTATATACTCCAATGAATGAGTTAAATGCTTGACACCCTATACATATCTGAGTTAAAAAGCCTAAAATACTTAGTACCTCAACTTTACAGAAAAGAAAAACTGAATATTTATCCTCTACTTTAATAAAAAGAATTCACAGCATATGCTAACTGCAGGATTTTGCTGAGAAACAGGAAATAAGAGTGAATGCAAAATCCAGTGTGGAGTGTATTGTCTATCAGGAAAGGAAACTTGGAATCACAGTGTCTTGTTTTCAATACTTTGCAGCAAGAAAGACAGCCAGGACAGTGGCTCTCAAAATGTGTCCCTGGAGTAATACACATGGTCTGGGAACATTCAGGGATGCAGAAGGGTGGATCCTATACCAGTGCACCACAGCAGGCACTGGGGGACTGAGGTCCAGAAATCTGTTTCGCATGGATCCTAGTGTCCTCTGATCCATTATCATAGTGTGAGGGTGGGGGGTGAGGGGCTGGGGGCATGGGTGCAATTCAGGAGCCACTAGCTAGGAAGCATTTAGGCAGAAATCTGAAAATTGTTCCCGCCTCCCTGGACCTCCTGTGTCGGCACCACCCCCAGGGGGCAGCAATTGAGACTGGGCATGGTGGCCCGCGCTTGTAATCCCAGCTCTTGGGAGGCTGTAAACAGGTGGATCATTAAGAGTCTGATCTAGTAGTGAGACCCTGAACACCCTTATAGACCGTTCCTTAAAATACAAAAAAAAAAAGAAAAGAAAAGAAAAAGAAAATTGTTCTCACCAATAGATGTCCCACACACCAAGCAGGTAGCTTCACTGTTGCAGTCACTGCTTATTGTTGATGGACCTTTCTACAATACAAAGATTAAAATTAGGGAAAGCAAGAGCAAGTGGTATTACATGTTGAGAGACACAAACTTTTGAAACTACTGAAATGAAATATGTTAGGTATCAATGGCTCTGAATTTGACATTGACATGAGCACCTGTTAGACATCAAATATTGAGTAAAATTTAATGTTTGTGATGAGTTACAGAAAAATCCGGTCTGTGCAAGAATCACTGTGCTCATTCTCTATGCAAAAGACAGGATATCATTAACCTCACAACTCCTCTGCTACTATTCTCTTATCTCACATTTGCAAGAAATTGAAAAAATTCACTGTGAACATTCTCACTTCTTCAAAGCATATCCCTAACAAGACATTCTGCTCTCCTTTCAGAAATGTAATCCTGAAAATAATTCAGACTCGCAAGGAAAAAATGTTGGAAGGTAAGATCTTCAAATAGAAGAAAGTCTGTGGATCCCTTAGAGTGACATCTAGGCCGAGACAGGCCTCTTCTCATTTTAGGATCCTTGACTGCATCCTAATTTTTTTTTAGATGTTATTACTGCAGTCTACAGGGTCTCACTATACAGATCAGACTCTAGCAATTCTCCTGTTTTCAGCCTCCCCAGTGATGGGATTACAGCTGGGCACCACCATGCCCAGTCTCAATAGCTGTCTCAGTAAACCTGGGGGTGGGCCCTGCATGGCATGCTAGGGATCGAACCCTGGTCACTGCACTTGCCTAAGCAGATGCTTTAGTCCGCTGAGATATTTGGTGTTCTAATTTTTATAAATATACTATAGAAATGATCCCTGAATACCCTAGAATCAATGATGGGGAATCAAATCTCTCATTTATTAAGCATAGATATTTTTGATTTACAATGATTAGGTTCACAATCTTTTGACCTTATGAAGATACAGACACACACACACACACACACACACACACACACATATTCTACTTTTCCATTTCAGTACAGTATTTGGTAAACTACTTTTATAGGAACCAAATTACTATATGTTTGATGATAAGCACCCAGCTAGTGCATGTGTTCTGAACACACTGAGGTTAGGCTGTGCCAAATTATGTTTGGTAGGTTAGTTATGTGAGCTGCACCTTTCAACTCATCAGGATGCACAGCATTGTAAATCAAGGAGTATCTGTATGACATTTTATCTTTTCAGAAATTTCTTGAGGCGGGCACACTAATGTCCAATTATAAAGGTTAAGAAAATACTCTTGCTTGGTATACACAATTCTGACAAAGGAAAAAAATAAATAATTTGTCTAGGAATATGAAAGAACTTGGGATAAGAAGGTCTGCTAAGTGTGGGACATACAATGCATGAAGTTTGCCCCATACCACCACCTCTGCAGGCAAAGAACAAATTATTCCTGACCTCTGTCTCCACCTACATTGTCCATCAAGGGCTGGAGGCCTGAGAGGACCTAGGGATGCAGCTTGGTACAAACACTGAGAGTCTCCCACTCTTGCTGGCAACTGGCCAGAGCCAATGGGTGGAAGCCTGAGTGGGAGCTGCCGGTCCAAGCAGAGGAGACCACAGGCAGAAATAAACGAACTGCCTTGGCGAGCATCCTTGAATTCCCAGGAGGGCTGAGACTGAGGTCCTCCCCAGTTCAGTTCAGATGTCTAGAGTCAGAGGACTTGTGTGTCCTTGTCTGTCTTTCAGAACTAAATTATTCATATTAATTTGAAAATTGAAGGTGGCTCTGTCATGTTATTATGCACTTTCACTTGCTAGTTTAAAGTGTACAGAGACTGAAATTTATAATAGTTTTTTTTTTTTTTTTTTTTTTTTTTTTTTTTTTCTGCAGTCCTAAGAACCAAAGACCTCAAAATCCTCTGAGGGTGGAAAAAAGGCTTAGCACCCTGTCCTGCTAGGCTCAGCAGACTAAAGCACAGAATAGTAATGAAAGTTGTCCTCTCTGCCTCTGATCTTCGCCACTCTGTCAGGAAGCTTGAAGTTGAGAGAAGCAATGATTGCTCAGGAGCGAGCAGCCCTGTCGTGTTCTCCCTCCTGCTCCACTGCAGTTTTGTGGGGACAGCTCAGCATTTTCACTGCTGAGACTTCTTGTACCCAGTGATTGCTTCCCCAGTTTCTCTCTTTATACTGGGCTCCTCTCTAGTGTGTATTCACATCTACATGCTTACACACTAGCCTTTAGATCTATGGAAAGCACACACCCCTTGAAATTTATTACAATATTTCACTGGTAGAAAACTTCTGTGCATGGCATGTGAATCATCAATAAAGGGCTACTGTGTCCTGTACAAAAAATCACAATTGTTCTACAACCTAGTACAGGAAATATTTTTACCACTACTTCTCATTAGAAGCTCAGATTCATGATGTGAGAATGATTTTCTCAAAGTTGCATCACTAATTTTGGGTCTCTTGAGTAATGCTTTCCATCTCTCCTCTCAGGTCTCCTGTCTCTGGAAAGACCCCTAAATTTGGTTACAAATAAATACACCCTTCATGTGCTATTTCCATTGCACTGAGGGCACTTGGATAGGTTTGACTTTTCCAAACAGTTCTCAATGCTGACTCATCATTTAAAATTCTAAAATGAATTCATCATGTGAGCAAACCATGAATCCAAATTAAACATAAAGCAGCAAGCAATTAAGCATCTAAGAATTTTGGTCATTGGCCCATTAGCTGTTTTATTGATTTTATATTTCAAAAAAAGAAAACACAATTTCAATATTTGCCAAAATTTGAATCTGCTTGTCTGGAGATGGTCCCATCTCTATGACTTTAAGTAATGGGAAATGGTCTCATCTTGTCTTAGGCCTCACCACAGCTCATCCAGGGTATCTTAATAAATCTCTCGTCCACTAATTATTTAAATAAGTACAATATCATTCTATAAACCTGTTGCCCCAAAAATACCATAACCGCACTCCTCAGTCAGGGTTATGACTTTAGGGACAGATTGCCAATGAAAACATAGCCTTGTCCTGTGATTCTTAGCATCAAACTAAAGCTGCTTTTTAAAGAAAATTGTGCGTTAATCTAAGTTAATTTTAATGTCCTCAGGATGTAAATCTTTTATAACATAAAGATAAATTTGTATAAAATATCCATTGATTCTGAATAAAACTGGACAATCTCAACTCTGTTGTAAAGCCTTTACAAGTGGAAGAGAATCTCTGTGAAGAATTTTGAATGCCAGCCTGAGTTACGACTCTTGAAATGGAATGACCTCATGCATATTTAGTTCCTATCTATCTATGACTGTTTTCTGAGGAATATTTATTATTAGCTACAGTAGTCTGAACTACCAAATCAGCTCTGAATTGTGACTTACTAGAATCTATGCTGTCAGTGAAAATACTCATCTTCCTGAAGTCTTTCAGTTTTGAAAGACAGCCCTCTGCTTGAATTGTATCATGTGCACTGCCTCATGGATCAGGAATATCGTTTTGCCACAGAAGAATACATATATACATATTATCATATATTTACTACACATAGGTTTATATAAATTATATATTAAATTCAGAAACTGCTCCAGTACTGCTAGTAGTAAAACTCATGAAAAGTTTGCAAAATGGCTCCTTTCATTTAATCCCACATACATGAGCGGTTCTGAGGAATTTAGATTTTACTTTCAGTGTAGCTGTAGTCAGAACACTGCTCACTGTACTACATTCTCACTTCACATCTTGCTACCTTCTGAGACTGCCCACCTCCAGATGGTTCAGTTGCAGCAAGTCTTCTCAGTGTCATACAAATCTCTCTCCCGGGCGCGAGTTCCATCATATTACACAGCAGCTAACAGAGTGTAACAACAAACCACTACTCACAGCCAAGCAGTTTCCCATGCCGTGTCATGCACAACCATTCACAGTCAGTCACATCAGCCATGTGACTGTCCTGCTCCCAGTCCCACACATCTATCACCCACGCAGAATCACTCACTCTACCACAAGTAAGCCATCCACCCTTCACCCTATCACCTCTGTTTCATGGAGCTTCCTCCCTTCAAAATTTGTTTTCTGTCTTGAACCAATAGTGGCACTTACATGGAGGTGTCTATGCTTTCAATCTGTGACATCCCTAACAGGCTCCTGTTTTGAAGGCTTGATCCTCAAGGTAGCATTTTTCAAGGGCAAAGCCCAGAGGTGATTGAATCTGAAGTCACAATTGTGATCAATAGAATAAACCATGGATGTGTTCATAGGTTTAATGAGTTGCTAGCGCCTGGAAACCAACCAGAAGAAGCAGCTATTAGGAATATTCCTGAGAGGGACCATCTGGCTCCTGAACCCTGCCGACACTTTCTCTGCTTCTAGTGCAGTGAAGTGAGCCCCACTTTATGCCTCATATGTGCAGTGATTCTCTTCCTCATCAAGGGCTCAGAAAGAATGCAGCAAAGTGCCCACAGGCTAAAACCTCAGAATCCCTGAGCTCCATCAACCTTTCTTCCCTTAAGTTGCTTTCCTTAGGTATGGTGTCATTGTCACAGAGAGTTGCTTAAGACACATGCCCCAGGGAGCTCCAGTCAATGCCAAAAGATTAGTTCGTGTGGTTATAAATGCAAAAGCAGAGTCAAATAAATACCATGATCCAGGGACATATTTCTGAGCATATGTGCTTGGGAACTACTCTAATTCTGGTCCCAAGAATGAGTGCACTGCAGCTACCCTGGGCTGATGGGCACTTGGTGTGCATGCTCTTCCATTCTGTAACAGCCATGAAAATTATCACAACTGTTAAGTTATTCACTATTATTGACATTCCAGATAAGGAAAAAAATGCTTCACATCACTAGCCTTCCATGACATGCAAGTTAAAACAACACTGAGATACCATCTCACTACAGAAAGAATGACTATCATAAAGAAATTAACCAACAACAAATGTTCGAGAGGATGTGGGGAAAAGGAAACACTTCTCCATTGCTGGTGGGAATGCAGACTGGTGCAACCATTGTGGAGGTCAGTGTGGAGACTCCTCACAAAAGTGGGAGAGAAAATGCATTCAAGCCGGCTATCCCCATACTAGGAATTTTCCCGGAGGAACTAAAAACATATCATAGTGATACATGTGTACCTATGTTCACAGCAGCACAAGTTGTGATAGTAAAATCTTGGAAACAACAAAGATGCCCATCACATGACGAATGGTTGAAATAGATGTGGTATTTCTATACAATGGAGTATTACTTAGCTATAAAGAATGATAAACTTGAAGCATTTATATTTAAGAGGATTCCACTTGAACATATACTCATGAGTGAAATAAACCAGACATTCATGCAAATATCATATATTCTCCCTAAGAAATGAAAAGAAGAAATACAAATAGAAATGTATAACAACAATTAAAAGAATTTAGTCAGATAGTTAGGGTAAAGTGAACTTCATATGTCACAGGGTAATAATCAGCTTCTCTTCTGGATGGTTAACAACCTAAGTTTACAGATCAAAAATTGGAGAAATGGAAGGTCTGCAAGGTCAGCCAACATTTTGGCCCTAGCCTTTCAAGTTCAGTGAAGACTCAGGACATAGGAGAGCCTGTACTGTAACGTCATGGAACTCAGTTGTGCCCCAAATTTTCTGATCAAGGAGATTATAAAGCCACAGAAGAATGTGATGGATGTTCTATAGTGTGCCTAAGGAGAATGACATGGAGAGAAAACTTTCTTTCAAGTTTACACAGAGAGCAAACTGGTCAAGCCATGGCCGTGACTCATCCACATGGCTGACACTGGCAAAGGATCTACAGAGAGAGGTACAGGGTTACAGAACAAGCCCTGTTCATAGGCTTTAATGAGTTGGTAGCACTGACATCATCAGAGTTACATTTTTTTGTTATATAGGTCTTGTTTTATCTCAGTCTTAACCATTCAGCAGAAAAGCACAAAAACAAGGTATATAAAATAAAACCATAATAATATACTAAGCTATAAATGGCTCTAATCAACAACTTATTTGGAAAACTCGCTATTATTGCAGACTGCTGGACTGTATTGGATTGTTTTGCTGAATTCAAGCACCTATAATAATTAAATGACAATAGAATACCCATCTTTGACAGGACTAAACACAAAAGGGGGAATACAAAGGAAGAACCATTCTGTGTGTGTATAAACAGTATAGTTAAGATAAATAAATATGCAGTACTTTTGCATAATTCTATGAGAAGAAAGATTTCCATTAATGTTGTTTGGACAGAATATCCTGTCTGCTCCTTGTCCTGTGGATAACTACTAGGAAGATAACATTGAAACTGTACTATAATTCAGCTTTGAAAAAAGAATAGGTATACAGCTACATTCTCTTAATTCATTGAATAGAGGCCTCTGCTTTAATAGTATTTGTAGATAGAGTATCATATATATGCCTTGTACAACAGAAAGCCACTACAAAACCAATGTGCAATGCGTTAATTGTTGAATCTATCCTACTAATTTGATTGGAAACTGTCTCTTTGCTATTTGTTCTTCAATAAAATAAAATAACTAAAAAAAAAAGAGAAGAGAGTAGATGAGGGCTCTGGCATAATATGTAGCAAAACAAAAGTCGCATACATTAGTTTAAGGGGTCTATAAGGATTACATCATGGCTAGCTACATTTTTAATAACCCCATTTAATGTCCAAAACAATCAACTGAACATTTAAAAAAGAGCCAAATATTTATATATTATTTCACTATGTAACATCAAATACTTTACTTTCCGAAATGTAATTATTTATAACTTGCTCCTCTCCTCTTTGATTAATGTGTGAAAATATCTCAACAGATATTAAACTGACACTGTGCTTCTTTAAATCTCTACAAAATCTATTTTGCTGGAAGTTACAGAATGTCAACCGATACCGTTCAGCAATACTCATAGCCGCTTTCAAAGGTCACTTAGTTGAAAACAAAGAGTGAACAAAGAAGGAAAATAATAAAAGTAATGAGAAAATGATAAAATTTATAGGGCACAGGACTAGAACCTATGTACTGGCATCGACATTCTCATTGTTGCATGGTGCTTTGCCCTTTATTGCCTGGTAGTTTCTCTGTGAACTACCCTCTGTCTTCAGTGCTGACATTACAAATGTCATACGCTATGCTCATTATTATTATTATTATTATTATTATTATTATTATTATTATTATTATTATTAATTTTCCTAGGGCTATTGTGATAAGTGCCACACTTGCAAAAATGGAATGTACTAAAAATGCCTATACATTCCCCTTCAAAGCCATCCCTAGGTCCTGATAAACACAGTATTTCTTTCCATTTTGCAGTCCTTTGAGTTTCTGCTAAATCATATTTTGGTGTGAGTAATCATCAATGACATTATCCCGAGTGCACTTACTGGTTGAGGCACGTGAATGCAATTTGTTATTCAAAGCAAACTGTAGAGCCAAGCTAGACCTCTGCTCGTCTTGTGTTCCAGTACTGGGAGGGCGGTGAAGACCAGAGCATGAGCCCTCCACTGCTCTTACCTGCAGAAGAGAGAAACACTGTGAGGCCAGAGTGCATTCAGTGTGCCTATGAGACAACCTCATTTTCTTGCCATTATACTCATAGCAGAGGTTCTGTACAGTTGTTCAAGCAGATCGTTGTAATTTTACCCAGGGGTTTGCATACTTAAGCAAATTATGTGGTATTTATTCAGCATTCAATTTTAACTCAGAACTGAAGTTACATTGAAGTTGGCCAAAGGAAACAGTGCCTTTCTTCAAAACTCATGCATATGTGAAACACAAAATGAGTATTTCAATCATGAATCTAAATTTTCTGTATTTACCCTGTATAGCCTATACTCAATCTATTGTCCTAGTCCATTTCTGTATCTGTAACACAATAGTGGAAACTGAGTCATTTATAAAGAAACTTATTCCCTTGTATTTCTGGAAGCTGGAGGAGCCCAGGGTATCAGCTGGCTTGCTGTGTGCTGTGAGCCCACTCTGACTAGGGGATAGAGACCTGCTGCTGAGCCCTCTGGATGCCAAGATTTCTGTGTGGTAGGAAAAACTGAAGGGAATGAATCCACACCCTTGATCTCATTTATAGGGACTCTGATTCGATCCAAGAAGTCTCTGTTTTCCAGATTGCTTCATCTACTAAATGTTTCACTTGTTAATTCTAGCACATTTTAACACATAGATTTTATATTTTTGAGACATGGTTTCACTATGCAGCTTAGGATGGCCTTGAACTCACTTTGTAGTCCAGGCTGGCCCAAAATTGTAATAATCCTCCTACCTTAGCCTTTGAGTGCTGGGATTAGCATATGAGTTTAAGGAGATATTCAGATTATCCCAATATGTAAATTCCTTAAATAAGAGATAAGAAAATTAGACTCAAAAATCTAATTGAGGACAGACTCCACTTACACAGTGTATCTCGTAGATTTCAGTTATATGCCTTCGTTGTTGTCTTCACAGGGATGACAGCTAAGAATGGTACAAAACAGATCCTAAAACAAGATCAGGCCTCCCCATTGACATTGATGTCAAAGGAAGAAAAAATTCACAGAATCAAAATAGTGTCTGAAAAAGTACAGGCAGCCTCAAGCACTGATGACAGAGGGATTAGACTCACCACCCTCGATGGAAGACTTTGGAAAGAGTGAGATCAGCAGACCCCAAAGAAAGGAAACCACCTTACACAGCACAAATAGGAAGAAACAGACCTCTTATCAGAAAAATTGTGTGAACCTGGTCTATTCTGTTTGAAGAAAAGTGGAAATGACAAGAAAATACAGGGGATTTTTTGCAGCATAAGGATCAAATCCTTGAACACTGTTCTAGTTTAATAGTTTGAAATGGTATTGTTGCTTCTTGCAGTTTCCTTTATCGAAAAGAGGATGTTCAAATCTCATGTGTCATATCACTTGAGAATGGACTCTAGTGGTATGTGTTCTGCTTTCAAGCACCTTCAGAGTCAGAAATTTTAATGCACAGTAATTCTCCACTTAGCCACAGATGTAACCTTAATTTTTGCAGAACTCAGATATTGCTCAGATTAACTAATAGACACACACATATTTTTATATGCTGCTAACTTTGATTAGAAGTAGCACTGGAAACACATAAACTGTAAGGATTAGGAAAAAGAATAGCCATGTGTGGGACAGTTTACAGAATGTAGGCCCAAGTGTGAGCTGTGACTGTCAGTGAAGAGTCCTGAGATCACCTGTTAGATCAACTCCCTGATCAACTCCCTCTCTGATGTTTTAGCATTAAATGATTGTTTACACAGCATTTATTTTCTAAATATTTTCTTCTGATAAAGAAACTACCCAATTAAATTCATAGAGATATTTAAATATGGAGGCCCTGTAGCAATCATTTCATGGACCCTGACTCTGCCCGAATTCCAGGAGAGCGCAGAGATTCAGAGGCGCTGTGCAGTCTCCTAATTAGAGACCGAGATTCTCCCTGGGGAAGTCAGTGCTCACCGCAGCACCACCTGCCACCTGCCCCTGCTCCCACAGGCCTCACCTGCAGCCTTCACATGCTGCTTAGCGAGTCTTCACACATCTGTGCTCGCTCTCACAGTGCACCCAGTCAATGTCCAGACAACAGATCCTAATTTAAAGGGACCGGTGAAGGAGAACAAACAGGACACCTGCCATGACTAGCGATATGCATGTCATTTCTTTTACCTCGCAGGTGTTTCCTGGGACTAAGTTTCCTCCCCTACAAAATTCTCCATTTGAAATCCTATGAAATAAAATTTAGACCCCACTCTGTTAAGTGAAAAGTAAATAACCACAAGCAACAGAATCTTTGTTCTTGCCAAATGATAATGTTAAACTCAGGCTCCACTTTGTCCTCAAGCAGTCATTTGTTGCTATCAAAATGTTGATTAGCAGGATATTCACAAGTCCAAGTCTTTTCTCTTCTAAGGATAAATCATGTTCAAAACCTCTGAGGTCTCAAGAAGCCAAATGCAGAAAAAGAAGAGAAGGGGAGTGGAAGGGGAGATGGAAAATGAGGGGAGGGGGTGTGTCTCTTATAAATACTTCCTATAAGCCACGACGACTAAGCCCACTTTTCAGACAAACTTTTAGAAAGAGCAAACCATATCTTATCTAAATTTGAAATCTTAGGGCCAGCCAGATAACTCACAGGATTAAAGTGCCTGTTTAGGCAGACACAGGGCCAGAGGGCTTGATCCCCAACCTGACTTGCAGACCCTGCCCCCAGGGCACACTGAGTCTGTGATTGAATCTGCAAGTGTTGGGGCAAACCTGTAATCCCAGCTCTTGACAGGCTAAAAAACAGGAAGGATCATTACCAGTTTGATCTGTGTAGAGACCCAGAAGACCCTATACCCTGTACTAAATACATGATAAATAAATAAAGAAGTAAATAAATAAATAAATTTGAGATCTTTGTTCTCCACTGCTGATACATACTAATACTAAAAAATGATCTTTGAATAAATGATCTTTGAATAAATGAAAAGAAAATGGAAAGGAGAGAGAAGGCATGTTCCATGGATCAGTGCCTAGGCATCACTCCACGACACTGAACATCAGGTCCCTGAAATAATCCTTTTGTGTCTTGAGACTCTTGCCCAGTGAAAGGAACTTTATATGTGGACAAGGACCAAAATGACTAAGCAAGAAATATCAAAGGGACACTGGAACTTGGATAAACTAGAGCTCTCTGTAGAAGCTGCCTTCTAGCCTGTATGCTGTACAAGGTTCCCCTTGAATTGTTGACCACACAAAGGAGGATAACACCATTATATAGTTTGATCTATCAAACCTCCTGCTGGCCAGAAGTAAGTAGAGAACGCAACCCTGGGATGCTATCATCAACCCAACACTTAGAACTCTGCTTGGCTATTTCCATGTCCAGTCTGTTGCCTGTTCTATGTTGTGCATTGGTGCCAAAGAGAAGACCCAATGAATACAACCTCAGAGGTTGTATTCAACCTGGTAACTAATCTCACCAAGATTAGTCTTTCTCTAAGTGAGCCTAGAGCCACAAAGGCATTTCACATTTTTTGAGAGCTAAAGGTCTGCTAAAGAATGTGCATACTTTGATGAACACAAACTACTTTCTCTATGAACTTCCACCATTTGCCTAACATTAGGTCACATAAATGCTAACTGATAATATCCCAAGCAAGGGATCAAAGGGTGCTAGGAGGAGAAGCTGTTATATGAAGCCTTGAATCTCAGCTTTCCGGAATTTACGAGTGAAACAATAGTTCTCCTGGGCTCTGTTTATTGCTCCTGCTCCCTTGGGATATTAGGCTTTTGTCTCATATCTGTGTTCTATAGTTGCCTGTGGGGTTTTTGGTGATGTCTTGTCTTCCTGCTTGTCCCACTCTCCAGCTACTACTGCTCCAGATTGCTGCCACTGACTGTCCTGTTTAGCCCACATCCACTGAACTCTAGTCCTTTAGCTCTGAAGAGTCAACAGATCTTATCTTTCCCTACAGATGCTCATCTTTCACCTGCCATTTCTGGGCCCTCTTTTTTAGTGTCTTGACAGCCAACTCTTTTGGCCCAGCATATCTGGATTATACAGGAGGCAAGCAGGGAATCATGAAATCCTTTCTGAGGAAATTCAGCTTTCTATCCTGTTATGGTTTGTGTCTAAGTGTCACCCCAAGGCCTCAAGCAGTCTTGGGATGGCTTCTGGAATTTGTGATTGATTATTGTAGGTGTGGATGCTGCACCTGCCCTGGGACAGGTAATTTGCATTTCAATGTAAGGAGGAAAGAGAAGCTGGTGGTTTGGGTTGCTGCTGCCCTTCCCTTGTGCTCTTGCTCTTTGCCACCACCATGAAAGGCTGAATTCTGCTATGTGCTGCTCTGCCTTGGACCTAGCTGAACATGGACTGAAACCTCCAGTAACTGTGAATTATATAAACCTTTCATTCCTTCATCTTGAGTATCAGGTATTTGTCCCACCAAAGAGAGAAGAGTAACTAAGACATATCCCTAGGGGTATTCACCCAATCCCTGGTAACCAAATAGAGCAAAGCAATATTTTTAACCAAAGCCAAAACAAACAAAACTGCAGATTTTTCTAGAACATTGGACATACTTCATAACCAAGCACTGTGCTCATTGAAAAATAATTCAGACCACATTTTTTCCCTGACAGTACACCAAGTAAAAGCAGACATATGAAGTGCTTGTGACCAACTCCTACTGTCTGGGCTCTGTGTAGTCATATTGATCTATATTTTAGTGAACTCTATTGAAATTAAAACTCAATTATGTAAAATGTACTTTATCTAAGTGATGACACTTGGTCTACAGGGCATTTGGGGAGACAAATGATCTCCTAGGCTGTCCTGATGGTTTCAGGTTGCAGAAACCTATTAACACAGCTGGCTGTTTATTCTAAAGAAATATCTTGGCAAGACGGTTATTGCTAGTATAAGCTATTTTAAAAAGTATTAACACATGGTGATTTGGGGACTTGATGATATATATACTGAACTCTTACAGCAAGCAATGTGTTGATGATCCCATCATAAAGTTTGGTAATTAACTTTTTCCAAATGACTGAAGAATTTTACGAGTGTGGCAACTTTTGTGGACATTGGCAAAAGCATTGGTTCTCTTCATGTTTCAGCTGAAGAGAGACTCACAAGGTCCCTCATTGTAGAAGACAGTCCATATTGGCCAGGCACTTGTTCCACAACAAATGTGTGCCTAAAATTGAGAATTATGCTTTTTAAGACTACATGTACTATCATCTTTCTATACATAAATATCTATAACACATTTTAATAAACTAGTCACAATGAGATATTAAAAATAACTACTAAATAAAACAAGAAATAATGATGCTACTACTAAGAGTGATTTAACATTTAAGAATTTCAGGGCCAGCCAAATAGCTCAGCAGATTAAAGCCCCTGCAAGCAGGCATAGGGGCTGGTGGTTTAATCCCCAGGTCTGCCTTGCCAGCCCTGCCTTCCTGGTGTGCTGAGATGGCAATGGAGACTGGACGTGGTGGCTCACTCTTATAATCCCAGTACTTGGGAGGTTGTAAACAGGAGAATAACTATGAGTCTGATCTAATAGTGAGACCCTGATCACCCTATAGACCCTTCTCTAAAATACAGAAGAAGAAAAAAAAGAATTATTTGTCACTGATCTCTGCCATTTAATATTTAAGATTGCAGGTGACTAGCAATAGGAAAGTGAAACTAGGGATCAGAAGAGGCTACCCTAGTGCAAACTATCCATTCACTGATTTGTTTATTTGCTCATATATTTATTAATTCATTTTTTTCTTAACAATTATTGTCAGTTAATAGACATGACCTATTTCGTTGAGACTTAGAGATTCAAAGATGGTAACATTACAGTCACTTTCTTTAAAGAGTTTATATTGAAGAAAAACAGATACATGAGTGATAAGCTGGAGGGCAGAAGTTGGCCAAAACAACAGTGGCTCAGTTAGAAATCCTGACCCAGAAGTTATGCCTACCATTTTGTGAGTTTGAAATCCTTTATGATCAGGTGTTGAAGAATCAGGAGTTTGAAGGCAGTGTTGATATACTCACCGAAAGCATGTGAAAAATCACCTCTAAGATTCCCTATTTGTGTTGGAAAAATGAAAAATTTATAATTATGAAACATCAAAAATTGACTTTTTTTTACATCTTGCAATATTTTGGGTGAAAACATTGAGAAGCCAGACATTAATGAAAAGAAACTCGAAGCCAAGAAGGCTCTGCCAGTGCTAAAAAAGCAAGGTAAAGGCAAAGAAGTCCAAGAAGGGGCAGCCACACTGCAGATGAAATCCTGTCCTGGTTAGAGGAATTGGTAGATATTCCCAATCTGCTATGTATTTCAGAAAAGGCTTTGTACAAGAGAAAGTACACAGCTGCTAAATCAAAGGTTGAGAAGAAAAAGGAGAAAGTTCTTGCTGTGACCACAAAACCAGTTGTGAGGACAAGAATGGAGGTACCTAGGTGGTTAAACTTCAAAAAATGACTAGATACTATCCTACAGAAGTTGCGACCCAAAAGCTCTTGAGCCACAGCAGAAAAACTTTTCAGTCAACATGTGAGGAAACTTCAAGCTAGCATCACTTTTGCACCATCTTGATCATCCTCACCGGGCATCACAGAAGCAAGAAAGTGGTCCTCCTGAAGCAGTTGGCTGGGGGCTTGCTACTTGTGGCTGGCCCTCTTAGCGTTAATTGAGTTCTGGTGTGTTCTACATAGCACACCAGAAATTTGTCATTGCCACCTCTACAAAAGTTGATATTAGCAAAGTGAGAATACTCAGACACCTCACTGATGCTTACTTCAAGAAGAAGAAACTGCGGAAACCCACACACCAGGAAGGTGAGATCTTTGACACCGAGAAAGAGAGATGAGATTTCAGAGCAGTGCAAGGTGGATCAGAAAGCAGTGGATTCACAGATTTTACCACAAATCAAAGCTTTTCCTCAGCTCCAGGGCTACCTACAATCCATTTTTACTCTGAGAACTGGAATTTATCCTCATAAATTAGTGTTTTAAATTTCTTACTGAGAACCTAATAAAATAACTGATACATTTTTTAAAAATTTGAAAAAAACTTCCCTAAGGATAATACTTTACATAAATAATCTACTGAGAAAAGAGATTAAAGAGAATACTAAAAATGGGAAGCTATCTCTTGCTTTAGGATATGAAAATTCCAAAATTGTTGTATTGAATTAATTTAATTCTAATTAAACTTCCAAAAGCACTTCTCACAGGATTAATGAAAACAACCCCAAAATATACTGATAAGAGACATACGCTATAATAATGTCTGTAACTATAATATCATGTTTGCACTTTCTGTGATACCAAAACATTATGAAAACAGTTTGCAATGCATTAATTTATCAAATCCATCTTGTCAAGATATCCTAAAACTGTCTCATTGATATTTGTACTTCAATAAAACAAAAATAAAATAAAATTTATGTGAAACCAGAAGATATCTAGAATAGCAAAGGCAATTGTGGGCCAGAAAGACGATGCAGGGAACCTCACAACCCTAACTCGAATTTATACTCTAGAGCTACTGTGATTAAAAACAGCACCGAAATGGCAAATAAACAGAACCATGGTTCAGAGGAACAGATGGAAAGATGCAGTGAATCCAGACGTACTTAGCTACCTTATCATTGACAACGGAATCAAAGTCCTCTCTTAACTGAAAGATAAATTCTTTAATAGACGGTATTGGAAAAGCTAGCCTCCTACATGCCCAAGATTAAAATTAGACCTATATATATTATGACATGCATTAAGTTGAAATTGAAGTAGGTCAGAGATCTAAATATTGAAACAAAAGCACCAAATCTTCTGGAAAAGAAAATAGGTAGAACCCTGGAGACACTGGTGCACTCCTGCATGCTCAGGAGCTATCACAAAGAATCAGTATCCGGGATCTAATCTTGTCAAAACGCTTTTGCACAACAAGAGAAAGCACCAACACAGTGAACAGACAGCACATAGTGTGGGAAAACATTTTGCCAGCTGTTCCTAAGAAAAAAGACTACTATCTAGAATACATAAAAAACTAAAAAAAAATAAAAATAAAAAACACACACACTCAAAAATTCAAAGACCCAATTAAAAAATGGGCATGCAAATACATAGACACTTTACAAATGAAGAAATAGAAATGGTAATTAAACATATTACTAAATATTCAACATCACTAGTCATTTGAGAAATGCAAATTACCACAGTGCTGAGCTTTCATCTCACCATAGAAAGAATGGTGACTATCAACAAATCATCCAATAATAAATGCTGAATGGGCTGTGGCAAAAATGTCACTTCACTGTTGGTGGATGTGTGAACTGGCACAACCACTTTGGGAATCAGTGTGGAGATTCCTCCAAGCAGTAGCACAAGAGTTCCTACTTCAACTAGCTATTCATACTCTTCTGGGTATTTTTCCAGAAGAGCTGGAAACATATCACAACAATATATGTGTGCCCATGTTTATAAGAACACAATTTGTAACAGTTAAATCTTTGAAACAAGCCAAATACCCATCAAGGGAGAAATAGATAAAAAGAGATGTGATATTTTTATAGAATAGTCTATTACTCAGATATAAATAAAGATAAACTCAAGGCTTTTAGAGGTGAAAGGAAACAACTGGAGACCATACTCATAAGTGAAATAAATCAGACTTGCATGTACAAGGTATTGTCTCCTAGCATAACAGACAAAAAGTGTAAATAAGATCCAAAAGGTACAATTGGTGTTGTGAAAGGGAAAGAAGTTCAAAAGAAAAGAACACTGGGGTGGGAGAAAGGAGAGAATAAGGATACACACACACACACACATACACACATTTATATATATATATATATATATATATATATATATATATATATATATATATATATATATATCCATTCTATCTTGTGTATATTATCACACAAAATAGCAAAGATAATTGTACTACTGATTTCTATTAGTTCGTTAAAGGAACAGTTAGTGTTTATTCTGTTTGATCAACCTTAAATGCCTACACCTGATAATCCAAGCAGCTACTTTGAAGATAAGTATATCCAATATAATAACCATTGTTCATTTCCTATCATCTTGTTTTTAAATGTTTTATGGATTTTATTTTTTCCTTTTCTTTAAAATGAAAATTAAAGAGACTATAAAAACCCTAATACTAGAGGTTCCATTCAGGTCAGCTAATCCCCTTCTTAATATATTTCCAGAAGAAATAAGAATATCACACCACAGATTTATGCACACCAACATTTATAGCAGCCCAGTTTGTAATAGACAAATGTTGGAAATAGCCGAAATGCCCATCAGTTGGTGAGTGGTTAAAGAAGCTGTGGGTTTTTTTAATATAATGGAGTACTACTCTCCCATAAAGGATGATATACTCGAGACATTTCTAGGTAAATGGATGAGCCTTAAGTGAAATAAATTAGACAAACATGTAATTTTTTTTCTGAAATAAATCAGACCAACACATACATGTCATTATTCCCCCAGTGTGAGAAAGTGTAGATAAGGATCAAAATTTATGGAATGTATTGTGAAATAGTAAGAAATTTTTCAAATACAAGGGGCAACAAATGAGAAGGTAGAATGAGCGGAAAGCAAGGAAAAGAAAAAAGATATGGAAAGAAGAAAAAATAGAAATAAAACTTTTATAAATAAGGAAAGGAAAAGAGATTGAAAGAAGCATAGGAAAACTGGAAAAAGTCAAGTTATATTATGTTTAAATTCCCTACAAGGAATGTGATCAATGCATATACCTAAAATATACCATTAACAAGCACTTTTAAATCATTTTTGATGGAAAATAAGAAATAATTGAAGCCATTTATCTTTTTTAGAATGTACCCTCAGAGAATGTCTGGTTTCCCATTTTCCTCAAGAAAACATGTGCGATTAGGACACTACCCCTTCCCTCACTAGCCCTGGAGATGCTAAACAAAGAGCCAAAGAAGAAGCCAGTGCGTGTGGCTGGAAGGGACACAACGATCAGCGGTTAATAGCGTCTAACAGCTCTGCTCCTACCCTCTCTCACCCCTTTCCTTGCCGTCACCCTTGTGTTCCTTCTCCCTCCCCTCCCATTTTTCCTCTCTCCTTCCTTGGCTTTTTCAGAAAATTATAGACAAAAAACATCGTGATGTCAAAAAAAATTCACAACAGGTACTTTGGCACTAAGTAGAGTGTGGAGTATTCTTGGAAGATAAGAAATGGAGTAGCTTTCCTTAAAGGAAACGTAGAGATC
Organism: Ctenomys sociabilis; assembly: GCA_004027165.1. Lineage (NCBI taxonomy): Eukaryota > Metazoa > Chordata > Mammalia > Rodentia > Ctenomyidae > Ctenomys > Ctenomys sociabilis. The sequence continues at coordinate 28,413 of PVKA01008491.1, forward strand.
AAATATGTGATCAAAGTGATAGGTGTTAGAGGCAACAGCGATGGTGGCAGTTGTGTCGCAGCAGAGAAGCAGAAATGGGGGGGGCTTTATTAACTCTAAACACAGAGAAGACCAAGGGCAGGGAGATGGGCAGATCTTCTGACCGGAGACAGGGAGCCTGAGACTTTATTGACTTTTGCTAGGGGTGGAGTTTGAGGGGTACATTTAGTGACATACAAGGAGCTGATTGGAGGCTCCTTTGTGTGGGCAGGAAAGGTCAGGGCTGGAGTGGGGAAGAAGGAGGAAGTGGTCACTGGGAAGATAAGCTGTTGTTTTAAGGGCTTCAGCCATATCAGAAGACCACCATAATAATTCAGCAGTTCATACTAGGTCTGTAACCTATCAAAAAGCATTTAAGAAATTTGGATCACACAGATCTCATCATTTTTCCTTTCCTAGGTAGTACAATCTTTCAGAGAATGGATCATATTGATAAAGATTGTACATTTTCTAGTATTCATCTCATTTAGCGATTTAATTATAAATTTTACTTTACTGGCACAAGGGTTTGAGTTTCTTCATTATTCTTTGTGGTTTAAAGTGTGATGAATAGGTACCCAAATCTCATGCAAGCAAATACCTGCAACCAAGACAGAATTTAGTGGCCTATCTTGTTCTATCCTTCTTTCATTCTGGAATCTTAACAAAGGTTCAGTTTGCTTCAGCTGTGTCCTAATTGAGATGTTCGTATCTAGAGAGCCTCTGTCAAGACATTTTGTTAGTTGCAACCAGATTTTATGAAGTAAAATTGTCTGTAGTTTGTTCTGGCTTCATTCTCTGCATTGGTCAGTGTTCTCAATGGGAGGACGAAGTATCTGGCATGGTTCATATGTGGACAATATTGATTTGGGTCATGTTTTCAGAGGCTTCAGTCCAGGTCGGCAGGCTCTGGCCTGAAACATCATGGCAGAAGGGTGGCAGAGCAAAGCTGGTCAGTTTATGGAGGCCAGGAGGGAAAGCACAGGGGTGGCATGACAGGAGTGCAGGGGCCAGGGGGTAGTTTGATTCCCAAGCACATGCTCTCAGCCACCACCCCCACACACCTTTGCAGTGTGTTTTATGAATTACTCAAGTCAGTCAATCTGACAAACAAGATTTATCAGCTACAAATCCTTGTTTGCAATGCATTTTGTAGGTCTCAAAATGACACACTTGTGTTTATTGCTCATTTTGAAGTATCTTATTTCTTGCATACTTGGTGACAAATACCAAGGAAGAAATGTGACAGAAATGAATTAGCCACAGAATCTGTTGACCTCTGTCCCGTGATCTTTGAACCCTTGTTGCCGAGAGTCAGTCCCAGGACCCGTGGCCTTTGGAGTGTGAGCAGGAAGTTAGCTGAGTTCAAATGAGGTCAACAGCTCTATTCAACTAGAATGAGGAACTTGACTGCAAAGTGATTACTGTCTGCTTTGACTTAAATGTTCTTTGTCTCCCAGAGGTTCACGAGATGGCAGTGTGATCACCAACATGCTGCTGCTGTGAGGTGATGTGGCCCTCGGCGGGGTGGTGACCAGGCACTTCATTGGATCACAGGAAACTGCACTCAGGAGAGGCTGAGGCACCTCTCTTGGGACCTCGGCTACTTCCCAGGAGAAAGCTGTTTTAATAGGTCCACAGTCCCTTTGGAACTTTCTGCTTTCCAAAACCAGATCTTTCCTCCCAGAACATCTTTACACCCCCTGCCACCTGTTATGATGAAAGCTGGCAGCCTTCTCAGTGGATATCAACCCTCCAAAGCAATCAACTCAGTGAACTATCTTTGTTTATAAAAATGCACCTTGTCTTAACTATTTTGCCATAGAGAGGACAAGCAGCTACAATTAACATCTGTCATTCCAATTGCAGTTGAACTTTGCTTCCATTTCTCATTCTATTTGTTTCAATTTAGATTTAGAGGTAAGAAAACTTGTTTTACTTGGAGCCCAGAGTCAATTTCCAAAATGCAGCCTTGACTCCTGCACTTGAAGTCCGTGGGTGCTCCATCCCCTCTGGGCTCTAGGAGGGCACTCAAGCCCACTAGGCTTTGGCTCTTGCCCGCACTCCTGCTCTGCAGCTCACACGTGCTCCTTCACATCTTTGCTTGGAGGCCTTCCAAGTCATGACCACGCACCTTCCCTGCACACATCCAGTCCTGTCCTGCATGTCCACCATCTGCTTGGAATCGCCTTAAAAATGAGAAAAAACAATTTTAAGTTACTAGTGGGTAGTATGTTGAGATAATTATTCCAAACAGCAACTTCTATTTATAATGGAGTACATGGCAAAATAAAATACTTTTCTTTTTTCCCTAGGTAGCTCACTTTAGAAAAGTAGCTTCATTTTCACTTCAAAGCAAACAAATATGGTAAGAAGAAATAAGATTTAACTACTTATTCCTTCTTCCAGCAATGTGCTAGCAGTTGAATGGACAAAGACATTTATACATAGCTGATATTGAAATTCTTTGATCTTAATTTATTTTATATTAATTAATGTACCAGATATTGTGGAGCCACAGAGGAAAGAGACTGAAGTTCTATAGTGTGCCTGGGGAGAGTCACATGAAGAGAAAACTTTCTCTCAGGCTCTCACAGAGAGCAATCTGGTCAAGCATTGGCCGTGACAAAAAATTATTTAATATATTAGCATTATTTGTCACTTACTCTTTCTACCACACCATTTCCTAATTTGTGCAAATGTAAAATATATTTTAAATTAAACAACTAACTGGTATTTATGAATATTTTGACTGCTGAATTATATAGTAACATTCAGGGTGTACCTTACTTCTTTCTCCAAAATATTTCTGAATTCTGAGCACTTCCTGCATTTCTCCGGAATCATACCCTTTCCTAAGCAATATTACTTCACAAATCCAAGTACAATCAATAACTCAGCTGGTCTTCCTGTTTTCACATTCTTCCTTTGTGGGGGGGCATCAATTTCACATTTCATGTATGCACCTTGTACAATACCAAAACGTTATGAAAACAGTTTGCAATGTATTAATTCATCGACTCTGTATGGTTAAGGTGTCTTGAAACTGTCTGATTGACATTTGTATTTTAATAAAATAAAAATAAATGGAAAAAAAATGTACCAGACATTGCTTAATAATTAAATATCTAACTTTTAGAAGTTTATTTCTCCAATGTAGACCAGTTCATTAAAGACATTTCTGGTTATGGTTGCTGGAAGATTCAGACTACTTCGATTTCATAGCAGTAAAATCTTTACTGTCTCAGAGTTTTCCATGGCCAGATGGTAAGAGGGGAGAAAATAAGGGCAACAGTACAAAGTCTTCTTTAAGCTCACGCAGTAGCCACATGGCATGTGGTAGTCCCTTCGGGAAAGCTAGTTATCATCAGACTGTGTACAAGGGGAGGAGTGGGAATTCGCCCTGCTTCTGGAGTCTTCTTCTGGGTAACTGCGATGACAAAGGAGTCAGAAATATTAGTGGTGTTTGGCATATTTATTTTTTAGGTGTTATTTCTATGCCGCATCTTTCAGTAGATTTTCCTTTCTGAGTTCATATGTTAAAAATCAATCCTTTTTAATGTATCAATGAATAAAAGTTAATCAAAGGAAAAAGTACATAATTACATAGAGCCATGTGCACATGGTCTGGTCCCCAACCCTATTTACGTACACAGTGCCTTCCCCAGACTGAGAGGAGTCAGCTTCCTTGGTGTACACCAATGACCACCCCTAACCCCTAGACACATGCACTTGGTCAGCCATTGCCAAGCGCCCCATTCCCAGTCCAGAGTCGTTGGGACTGGTCTTCCTGTGGCAGGAGGTGAGAGCAATCATTTATCCCTGATCTTCAGCCTGACAAATGGTGCAGACTGCCAAACACGTTGCTATTGGGAGATTTTATCTGTAACAGAAGAGGAGAATTTAACTAACATAAATTCAACATAAAGGTATCACAGGGGAGAGAGAAAGAAGAAAGAAGAGAGGAAGAAGAGAAGGATGATGTAGGGGAGGAAGAAGAAAGAAATTGGATTCTGCAGACATCTTTTGGATACTGAATGATCTGCAATCTGACACTTTACTTCTAGAGTCTGTCACTTGGAATTTTGTTCTGTTTTAGCTCATACTATTTTTTCTTTATTTTTCTTTCTTTCTTTTTTTTTTTTGTCTTTTTGAGACAGGGTCTCACTATGCAGTTCAGGCTGGCCTTAGGCTCACTTTGTAGCCAAGGCTGGTCTTGAACTCACAACAATCCTCCTGCCTCAGCCTCCCGAGTGCTGGGATTACAGGCCTGTGCCATTTTCTTTATTTTTCTGTCAATTCAATTAGAACTCAGCATGATATGCATACCAAATCAGTATTGATGATTGTGTCAGTTAGCTTTCGATCAGGGGTGGAATACAACTGAGTTAATCAATTGAGAAAGAGAAAAAGTTACTTCTGGCACATATCTCCACCGTTTTCCAACCTGCCATGAGCCAGAACACCATTGTACAAGCATGTAGTGTGTGAAGCCCATAGATATCATGGCTGGCGATGAAAAGGTGAAAAAACTCTGGGTTTCTGATACCCTGTTCAAGGTCAAATGTTCAGTAACCTGACTACTTCCTAGTAGGCCTTGCCAAGGCTCCACCACCTCCCAGCTACAATAGATGGACCAATGGAGAAAACATTCCAGTTGTACCTTAAAGACAGCTAAGTCTGCCTCATGTTTTGAAAGTGAAACAAATGGAAAATGCAAAACTCACTGTAAGCAGACCACATAAAATGGATTTTTCACCTATTAGGATGTTGGTAAGTAGCCATATAAATTCAGTTGTTCATCATGTAAATAAAAATACAATAAAAGCAAAACTAAAAACCAACAGAAGTTTAATAATAACCCAAAAGATCTCTGTATATGGAAGAACTAAAGGAAGGATTTAGATAATTATTTATAGAAGCAAAAAATAGATCTTGCCTCTCAAAGAATTATGTAGAAGCACAGCGTTATCTATCCCAACTGTACTGTCTATACACACACATCATGATTTTTTCCTTCTACAACCCTTCCTTTGTCTACACCTGTCAAAAGTGGGCACTCCATTGACATTCAACTAACTTAGGTGCTTGAACTCGACACCACAAGCCAACACAGTCCAGCATTCTGCAACCATAGTGAGTTGTTCAAAGAAATTGCCGACCATATCCATTTACAGCAAAAAATATAATGGAATGCTATATAGAAATTTCTTACTCCATCTAAATTTATTCTAAGCAAACACTTTTATTAACAAATATGTAGAGGCTGGTGATATGGCTCAGTAGAATAAGTGCTTCCCTGGCAAGCACAAGGGACTGAGTTCAATCCCGAGTTCTATATATATATATGGCTATGTGGTTAATCAGGACAAGATCAGGATAGGATCAAACAAGGAACTTGAGCCATTATGCAGGATATAGACTGTGCCAACATATAGGTGCATATATATATATATATATATATATATATATATATATATATATATGTATATATATATATGTATATATATATATGTATATGTATATATGTATATATGTATATATATATATATATGATATATAGTTACATATACATAAAAGGGATTATATTCATGCAAAGTGAAGAGGGGAAACACTTTCCACATTAGTTAATGAATTCAGGACAACTTACCACAATCTTCTTCCTTTAAATCTATCTTTTTTGATCATTTTTAATTTAAAAAAATGTATTAGTGTATTTTTGTCACACATGATGATCACATTCACCATTGGGAATTTCCAGTACCTTTCCTCTCTTCAATCTTTTTCTTCCCCATTTATAAAAACTGTTTTCATTTTTTCCCTTTCTCTCCTTTTTAAATCCTCTTCCCTTCCTTCCAGTCTCCTCCACATCTTTGTTCTGCTTCCCACATGAACAAATTTTTCCTTCTTCTCAATATCTATTTTCCACTTGACCCTGATTTACACCTTGGGTCAATCTTTGTTCACATTTGTTATTGATTAAATAATTTCATAGGTGATATAAAAAATTAGTAATTATTATGAATATGACTCTGATTATGCAAAGTGAATTAAAGTTTGCCAAAATTTAAAAAGGGAAATGATAATGAAATATTAAACTCACTGGAAATACATGATAGAATCTTCTAAAAAGTTCAAAATAAATAACTAACAAAATACTGAGGACTGCCTCCTGCCTAGCAGAAAAGACAGCACCCAACAATCATACTTAGGTCTGCAGGGACCTGGCCTAAAAATTGAGATCAATGCCTTTGATGAAATTATTAGATTTCAGCCATATCTGTCCTTCTGCCTTAGTTTAGAAAGAGACAAGTGTTCTTTTTACGGGCACAATTTAGGTGTACAAGGAAGTAATTAAAGGCTATTTCCTAAAATATATATATTTTTTGAAGAAGGAAAGTTAAAGATATAATAATAGGCTCAAGAAGATAAGGAAATGGTCTTCCTTTCTCAAAGCAACAAAAATAGCCGTAGCGTATCAGGAGGAGTCCAGGACCCCCCTGGGGAGCTGAGCACGCCCCTTTTCCTTCCTCTCTTTCTGGCTCTCTTCTCCTGCTTCCAGGGCCAACTCCAGGCACTTCTCATGACAGTCTACCTTGTTGTTTGCTGCCCTATTCTTTGAAAGCAAAGTCTGGTCATCAGTTCCTCCGGTCACAGGCTCTGGAATCACTATACATCCCAGGTGAAGTGCAGAAGAATGCACAGTACTAACCATTGTCTTTTTACGCTGAGCTGTAAAAGGCTCAAGTCAACAACTTCTGACATTGTCAGTCTTACAGATAATCCACTACTATTATGAACCACTGGACTATTGGATTATTTTGCTGAATTCATGCACCTACAATATTTAAATGGCAATGGATAACCCATCTCTGACAAAACTAAACAAAAAAGGGAATACAAAGGAAGGACCATTTTGTATCTGTGTATATAAAATAGGATAGATATATAGCTACTTTCTCTTAATTCAATGGGAAGAATGATTAGTATTAATACTGTTTGAACAAGATATCATGTCTGCATCTTGTACTATGAATAACTACTATGAAGACAACAATATGCAATGTATTAGTTATTGTAACTGTCTTTCTAACCTGTTTTGAAACTGTTTCATTGCTATTTGTTTCTCAATAAAGTTAATAATTTAAAAATAAAACAAAATACTGAGGACTGACATATAAAATAAAAATGAAGCTGTTGTTGCATTACAGATAACTTCAAAGCTTTCAAAATTTTCTTAGATTTAAGGAAGACACTTTCTTTAAATGGACACTGAGAATTATCCTGGTTTTATAATTAATATTATAAGGTCTTTATTTTTTTTTAAATCAACAAACATTTATACAAAACACCCAAGCAACATGATGTAAAATCATGCAAAGTTATTACATTATCAAACTACTATAGAAAATAGAAAATATCAAAGACTGAAAAAGGAAAATGATTCATGAGTGTCTAGGTACACTGTATATTCTATAAAGCTATAGTCAACAACATTAAAGTATCTCATTTTGCCTCTGTGAGATTCACAGTATATGTGGACCTTTCAGTTATCTTTGCTTAGTCCATGTTTCTGAGTTTATTTCAAACTTTGATGTGAAGGCAATTTGATAGGCAATTTAGAGGTGACTAAAACATATCCTGCTAAATTGTCTTATTATTTTCTCCCTGCAAAACACTTAAATAGCTCAAATAATTTGTTAGATCAATGGAAAAACTCTCCAAATGAAAACCAGAACACCATTAGTCAAACCTAAACCAAACTGAATGGCTTCACTAAACTCCATTTGGAGATTTAATCTTAGCATTTAAACATACATACCATAAAAATCAATTGCTTATAATATTTTCTATTTACTTACTTTCTGTACCACAGAAATATTGCCAAATTCGAATCTTTATTTCATTCAGGAGCTTCTAAAATATTATTTTATGAAGTATTTCATATTTTAATAGCAAAGAAACAATCCTAAAAATAATTCTAGAAGGGAGAAGGACAGAAACATAGAGGCCCAAAGGTCGTATCACCATGGAACTGAGGTGTTTGTGTAAATCAAGGAATTTCCCAAGATTAAACCCTTTGTCTTCTTGGAAACTGCATAGCTTCCCCACCTTGTGTCAGACTCTTCAAACTCCCTTTCCTCTTTCAAAAATGACACCCAAAAGGCAAGATTCTGATTCAGAAATTCATCCTGTTTTCACAGAGGTGGGCACTGCAGTCCTCTTTCTCTCCTACCTAACAGAACCCCATCCGTCCTGTGTCTTCCCCTCTTCTCACTGTCATTACCCAACTTGATATAGTTGTGGTTTCTCTCTTTTTCGATCCAACCTCTGCTTGTCTGCTGAGGAAAAAACAGTCTCTTCATTTGCTTTCTGTACCTCTGAACTCACTGACCATGACCTGCTCTACATAAAAGCACTTTCCTGGGGCTGAGGCCTGCCAGCTCTCTTAGAGCCTGTTAGAGTATTCTGGGCCACACATCCAGTCTTGCTTGAAACCCAGAGCCTAGAAAAATCTCCACAGAGGTAAAATTTCCTAGGGCACATACAAATTCTCTTTTGCTACTAAATACTAAAGCATATCTGCTAATTCTTATTTTATCACTTCAAATAAGATTAACAGAAATAAATTTTTTTTTTAATGGTACTGAGGATCCAACTCAGGACTTTGTGCTTGCCAGGCAGGGACACATGACTCTCAGCTATCTCCTAGAACTTTCACTTAAATGTGCATACAAACTCAATTGCCTTCTTCTATTTCACTGAAGTGAGTACCTCTTATTTACCAAAAAAATTGTGTTAACAATTTTATAAATCCTGTTGTTTATAAATTATGATATAAAAATGATTGGCCTGCAACTGAGAACTTCAAAATTAATTTAAATGTATGCTGATAGATTATACTGACAGCAACAAATAGTGCATGACAATGTAAGCAGTTTTTTTCTAGTAAGCAATAAACACTAAATCTAAATGTTTGTGGAGTTGCCCTTCATCTAAGTTTGATCCTTGCTAGAAATGGATTTTTGTTGGTTTTTGGTAATAAAAATGTCAATCCAGTGCTCAACTGCTTATTGTTTTGTGAAAAGCAGGTGAAGCAATGCTGCATGTGTTTGGCTGACAAATCAAACCTGGTCTGATAAAGAGTGATTTTGCATGTTTTACTTGTCACAGGTAGTCTTAATTTTCTCTGCTGGATCTACCTCGTGGATACTGTATTTCACACACTATTCAGAACTCTGTTCAGCCTTTTCTGAGCAGTTACTCCTGGGAAATAATAAGACGAAATAGAAATGGCTTCGAATGATAATGAAGGTTGAATGAAGACTGACAAACAGCTCTAAGGGCTTTGCAACATTTAACCCAGATTAAAATTTTAGTGTCCTACATATAAAAATGTTTCCAAAACTAGTAACATCAGAATATAGTGTTTTGTTACCATTTTCACATGAGATCAAAATAAGAGCATAAGACTTATCAATGAAGTTTTTCCATGGACGAGAAAGATATTTCTAACATCCAAGCTCATGCTTAAATTTGAATGACTCATAAAAAAATGGGAATACTAATGTTGGATTTGATACAGGGATAAAACCTTTTTCTATTACAAATTTTAAAAAAGTTAAAACTTAAGTATGTGAATGTCTTCAAAATAATCCATATTGTTGGCTATTAGCCTATTGCCCATAAATTGCAAATAAATTCTCTAAATCAGTGTTAGATATCCCACATCTCAAATTTTCCTTAGAGTCAGTGAAACTAATACTTCCTGTTGCTTGGGCCAGTTTCTTCAGAGCAAAGGTGGATCCCTTCCATTGCTCTCATTTGACCTCCTGAAACACTGTGGAAACACTCAGAAATCTACATCTAATAGTGTTAGAGTTCTAGCAATTAGTTAGTAATCTACAACAACCTGCTTAATGCCAATAAAGGATAAGGCCATGTTAAATATGAAAGGAATTTCTGCTCTGTTCTCACTCAACACATCCCATCTCCTCTTTGCAGGGTGCAGCATTTTGTGGAAAGCATCTTGCCTTTCTCCATCCATGGACCACAGCAACCTAAGACGATCTGCCTTGCCGTGTTCTGTTCCTTATGGAGGGTGCCTAGATAATTTATGCCTGTGGCACCTAACTCCAAGCTCCAAATGCCAAGCTCAAAGAAAGTAGTGGACCTGCATTATGGAACTTCACAGGTGTGCAAGGCTATAGACACAGGAGAAGACATTTCAGAAGTGGAGTTCACTACCATCAGTCAGAGCTGCACAGTCAGGAGACAGGTGAAGCACCTATGAAAATAAAGGTTTTTAAAAAAAAATAAAGCAGCTGTGCATTCCATGGGATTAAAAATAAAGTGATTCAACAGCAAACAAACAAACATCAACCAGATACTCAGAGATGCAGAGAAGACACATGCCCTGAAATGACCCAAGCAGAGAGACATCAGTGCCAAGTTGAGTAATAAGTGACTTCACAAAGCCAGCTTGCAACTCAAGAGGAAAGGCTTGCCCTCCCTCCCAGTGCTGTGGTGTAAACGACTGCCTTTTTGTCATGGGGAGTTTCCATTGCCAGTGTAAGAGTTAGGCAGTGTGTTCAAGAGGTGATTAGACCACCAGGGTTCCAGCCTGTGAGACTCTTTGCTGCCCTCGTAATGGTACCACCTGGATGGCTGCCCCATCAGCCACAGCACCTCCTGCTGCTCCTCATGAGAGGATGGAGAAAGAGGGCCCAGAGAGATGATGGGCTTTCCAGTCCCTAGAAGTAGGAGGCAATGTATTTCTGCTCATGGTAAAATACTCCATTTGTGGTGTTTTCTAGTGCAGGTACAAAGCAGACTAAAGCACATGATTTTAAGCAGAAATCAGCAAACACAAAAAGCAACAGGAAAGTACAACGCAATCAATGGAACAAAGCAGGATATCTACTGAAGTGGTCCCTGGAGGGTGGGGAAAGCCAGTTTTAGTTTTACTGGAAATGATTTTAAGACAATTGTCTTAAATATATTTAAAAAGCTAAAGGAATAAATGACTGATAAAAATATACATAAAGATATAAAAATGCACATTATTCTAAAGCTACCAAATTCAAAATACAAAAAAATACTTTTAATATTTTACCTCAATAGTTCGATTGCAGAAGTAATGAAGTATAAGAGGTAATTCAGGAATTGAAAGAGGCCAGTGGGCATTATCATGACTGAGAAATTAAAACAGTATGTATGAAAGTGCACAGAGTACACAACAGAGAAGCCCACTGAGGGGCAGAGAAAAAAAGAGATGAGGACAAAGGTCTTTAGAGAGACATAATGGCAAGAATCTTTCCAAATTTAAGGAAATCCACAGACATAAAGAACATGAATTGTGATGAATTTCAAGTAGGATTAAATAAGGAGAAGTATGTATCTAAAATAGTGGGAAGCAACGTACATAGAATCTTTAAGTAGCAAAACACAAGTGATTTATCTCGTATCAGGGAACCTCAGTAAGATTTAAAACAGATTTCAACAAAGACATCAGAGGATAAATGGATAATAAAAATATGACAAAAATATTCAATGGAACATTGAATGGAATTTTAATGATGAATGAAATGATAGCAGTCTATGTCTATCAATGGGCATTAATGGATAAAGAAAATGTAGCATTTGTACACAGTGGACTACTAATCTCCCATAAAGAAGAATAAAATTGAGTTCTTTATAGGAAAATAAATGAACTTCAAAATCATACTGTTAAACATAATGAATCAGATACACAATGTTAAATATCACATACTTTATTTTTAGTCGGAATCCAAGCATAAACAAAGAATGAAATAAAAGAAAATTGAAAATGCAATATTGGTCTTTTGCCAAAGGAAAGGAAACAAGGTGATAGAGGTGTGGAGAGATGCGAAGAGAAAGGGATAACAAAAAGAATTAAGATGTGTGCATGTAGGTACCAGCTGCCTGCGAGGGATGCAATCGCTATGTTCCACAAATGTGCACAAACAGAAGCATAGATAATAGAACTTTATCTAACCTTAAGAAAGAAGAAAATTTAAGCCCATGCATCTCTAAGATGAAAATCAAACACATTCTGCAACTGAAGAGCATAATGCTAGTCAGCCAGTCACATGATGATTCCAGCAAGATGCACAGGGACAGAACAAATAGTCCTGGGTGCAGGGTGCAGAGGCAGAAGGACCAGAGAGGTAATTTTTCAAAAGCACCGGCTTTCAGTTTGGTAAAATTAAAAGCAGAATAATACAGAGATAGATAATGATGTTACATGCACAGTAGTTTGGAATGTACTCCAAGCTGTTGAACTTCTGACATAAAATCGTTATAATGCCAAAGGTTATTCTCTGTATTGTCCCACTATTTTCATAATGGGTTGGTTAGGCAAGAGTCCAAGTCAATGTCTTAGTATCCTTGCCACTTTCTACAGCTACACGGAATACACTTATTTACAGAAATATTTTGGTACTTCAATATTAGATTAAAAAATGGGTGGAGCCCAAAATTCCAAAGAAGCAAAGAATGAGTTTGCTTCAACCTCTGTGCTGAAGCCGTGAAAGGACAATGATATGTAGCTTCACCAGCCGGCATTCTAGGGTGCCCGCTTTCTAGCTCTCTGGCACTTGTTGGCTGAGCAGTGCTTGCTTCATCTGTGTTCTGTGAACGTAGCTTATGATGGTTGTGCCTGCACTGAGCATGTACAGACTGCGTGCCTGGTCATTATGCTTTATTCTGCTTAAAATCACAAATACTAATACAGCACACTTGTTAAAGCATAAAGGCAATTTTCCTGTGAGAAAATATATAGGATGATATGCATAAGATGTACCTAAACAGTTTATCATTTTATTTATTTATTTATTTATTTATTTATTTATTTATTTATTTATTTATTTATTTATATAGGGTCTCCAGGGTCTCACTACACAGATCAGATTGGTAGTGATTCTCGTTGTTTTCAGCCTCCCAAGCACTGGGATTACAGATGTGTGCCACAAAACCAGTCTCAATGGCCTCCTCAGTGTGAGCTGGAGGCAGGGCTGGCACAGCAGGCAGAGGATCGAAGCCCAGTCTCTGTGCCTCCCAAGCAGTCACTTTACCCTGCTGAGCTATCTGGCCAGCCCTCATTCATCATTTTATATAAAGGATTTTAGCATCTCCTGATACTAATGTCTTTGGAGGTTCTGGAAAGCTTTTCTTTGGATATCTAAGGATGACTGTACTAATTCCATATTATCTTACTAATTGCATGATTTATTTATTTTTTATTAAATTTATTGAGAAACAAATAGTGGATACAATAGGACAGTTTCAAAAATTAATACATTGCATGTTGTTATCTTCTTAGTCATTATTCATTGTACAAGATACAGACATGATATCCTATCCAAATACTAGTAGTACAAATCTTTCTTCTCACTAAATTAAGAGGAAGTAGCTGTATATCTATCCTATCTATTTTGTACATGCAGATAAATAATTCTTTTTCCTTTGAATCTCCCTTTTTTCATCCAATATTGTTAGAGATGGGTATTCCATTGCCATTAAAATATTGTAGATGCATGAATTCAGCAAAATAATCCAATATAGTACAGTAGTCCATAATAGTAGTGGATTATCTGTAGGACTGGCAATGTCAGAATTTGTTCATTTGAGCCTTTTACAGCTCAGCCTACTAAAACGGCTTTGCTTTTTATGCTTTGTTTTTATACTTCTTTGCTAGATAGTTAAGACCAAGATAAAGCAAAGCTGATAAAAGCAAGGCCAAACTGTTGGCTGTCCTTGCAGCCCCTCCTTTTCTCTAATTTTTGTTCTGCAAACTTAGGTTGTTAACCCTCCAGAAAAGAAGCTTCTTATTACCCAAAACATATGCAGTTGGGTTTAACCTCACTATCTGTCTGAATATCAACCATCTTAGGCATAACATGGAGCACATATATTTCCATCAAGTATTTATAAGATAAACTTTAAGTCCCTACATAATAGACAGGAAAAAAAATTAAAAATCTAAAAAATATTTTTAAAATATGAATAAACTACATATTTTAGACAGAAATTTAGAAATCTAACCATATAAAACATCATAGCAGGACAGTCCTGTGACATATTTTTTCTTGTCTCTTTTTTTCATTTATTACCATTTTTTTAACAAACACTTACTTGAGAGACAGTATGGCAATAATCGATAGGTCATGACAAGCGGTACATACATAGAAGACCAGAATGACAGATGTTCCAAGCACAACCCTACCATTAGACATTGCTAACTTCAGTGCAGTTGCTCAGTTCACAGGTATTAGCACATATAGTTAGTCAGGATGAGAATACTAACATTTAACTGCTAGTTTCAAAAATTTGCTGATGCCTCTCAGTATCATTGCCTTACCAATCTTGTGTGTATAAATATATGGCTTTGCTCTTGTCATGTTTCCCAGCTTTTCTCCTTGCCCTCTCTTCCTTGTCTAATCCTCAAGTTCTCCCTTTCCTTTTAATTGTGTTGTACCATTCTATTTGTATTTCCTCTTTTGAGTTCTTATACTAGGAAAACTATATGTATTTACACATGTGGGTCAGGTTGATTTCACTTATGAGTATATCTTCAAGTGGCATGCACTTAAATATAAATGCTTTAAGTTTATCATTCTTTATAGGCGAGTAGTAGTCCATTGTATAAAACTACCACATCTTTTTCATCTACTCCTAAGGTGATGAACATCTTGATTATTTCCAAGATTTGGCTATCACAAATTGTGCTGGTATGAACATAAATAAAAATATATCACTATGATATGATGTTTTCAGTTCCTCCAGGAAAAGTCCCAGTATGGGTATAGGTGGCTTGAATGGGATTTCCAGTCCTAATTTTATAAGGAGTCTCCATACTGATTTCCATAATGGTTGTACCAGTCTACATTCCCACCAGCAGTGGAGAAGGGTTCCACAGCCTCTCAAACATTTATTGTTAGTTGATTTGTTTATGATAGCCATTCTTTCTGGCATGAGATGTTATTTCTGTGTTGTTTTAACTTGCATTTCACTGATGGCTAGCGATGTGGAGCATTTTTTTTTATATATTTATTCCCTTCTTTAATTTTGTCCTGTGAGAACTATGTGTTCATCCCAGAGTCCATTTCTGGATTGG
This sequence comes from Ctenomys sociabilis, assembly GCA_004027165.1. NCBI lineage: Eukaryota > Metazoa > Chordata > Mammalia > Rodentia > Ctenomyidae > Ctenomys > Ctenomys sociabilis. Next base: position 43,570 of record PVKA01008491.1, read on the forward strand.
GTTTTTAAATTTAGTTTAAAAAACTAATGTTTTTTACTTCTTTATAAATTCCAGAGAGAAGACTGAATTTCCTTTTATTTCTCTCTCTTTGTCTGAGTGCTTACTAGTCAAAATTTTTTCCATATTTGAAGGTTGTCTTTTTACTTTGTTGGAAATTTCTTTTGACATGCAAAAACTTCTCAAGGAGGACCCAATTGTTAATTCTTTCAAGTGTTACCCTTGTGATTTGATTTTTGCTCATGAACTCTTGTCTATCCGTATATCTTCAAGAGTTCTTCATACTTTCTCTTCCAGGAGATTGAGTGTTTCTGTTTTAATGTTTAGATCTTTAATCCATTTTGACTTTAGCTTAGTGCATGGTGATAGAGCTGGGTCAAGTTTTAGTTTTCAGCATATAGAGAGCCAGTTTTTCCAGGATCATTTGCTAAAGAGGCTATCTTTCTTACAATAAGCATGTTAGGCCCCTTTGTCCAAAATAATGTGGCTGACTGTATCTATAGAGGCTTCTGAGACTTCTAATCTACTCCATTGATCCTCAGGTCTTTTTTGTTGACAGCACCAAGATGATTTTATCACAGTTCCTTTGTAGTATAATTTCAAATCAGGAATTATAGTGTCTCCTGCCTTGTCTTATTGCCCAGTATTTCCATTTCTATTCTAGGTCTTTTCTGGTTCCAAAACAATTTTAGAAAAGATTTCTCTAAGTCTGTAAGGTATGTTGGTGGTAATTTGATAAGGATTGCACTTAATCTGTATTACAATTTTGGGGGTGTGGCCATCTGGGTCTTCTGAACCAGGAATAAGGAATGTCTTTACATTTTCTGAAATCCTCTATAATCTCTTTTTTTAGTGAACAGTAATTTTCCTTGAAAAGATCTTTCACTTCCTTAGTCAGATTAATTCCAAGATATTTATTTCATTTAAGTGGTGCTGTTGTAAAAGGTATTGTTCCTATAATTTCCCTCTCACTGTGTTTGTTATCTCTCTGGAGGAATGCTATTGTCTTTTGGGTACTGACTTTGTATCCTGCTATGCTGTTGAATTTGTGTATCAGTTCTAGTAACTTCTTGGTGAAATTTCTTTGGATCTTCCAAGTAAAGCATCATGTCATCTGCAAAAAAGTATTATTAAACTTCTTCTTTACCTATTCTTTTTCCTTTTATTTCTCTCTCTTATTTAATGGTTCTCATTAATGATTCCAGAACTATATTGAATAAGAGTGGTGATAGAGGGCATCCTTGTCTTGTACCATATCTGAAAGTAAAAGATTTTAGTTTTTCCTCATTCAGAATTATATTACCTGATGGGTTGTTATAGATGGCTTTTATCAGATTGAAGTAGAAGCCATCTATTCCAATTTTCTGTAGGATTTTGAACGTGAATGAGTGCTGTACTTTGTCAAAGTCCTTTTCTGTTTCAACTGAGATGATCATGTGTTTTTTAGATTTGGCTCTGTTGATATACTGTATTACATTTACAGATTCACATAAATTGAACCATACTTGCATCCTTGTGATGAATCCTTCCTAGTCATGGTATCTAATCTTCTTGATGATTTGCTGTATTCTATTTGCTAGGATTTTATTGAGCATTTTTGCATGTATGTCCATTGAGGGAGATTGGCTTGTAGTTCTCTTTTTTAGCTGTTTCTTTCCCTCATTTTGGTATCAGTACAATACTTATTGTCAGGAATGATTTTAGGAGGACTTCTTCCTTTTCAATTACCTTGAAGAGTCTGAGGAGTATACGGATTTCATTTTCCATAAATTTTTTGTAGAATTCAGGTGTGGATCCATCAGGACCTGGACTTTTCTTTGTCTGTAGTCTTTTTATTTCATTTCATATCTTGTTGGCTGTTATTGGGTTATTGAGAATTGTTGTATGTTCTTGATTCAGTTTTGGTAATTTGTAGCTTTCAAGTAATCTGTCCATTTCTTCTATGTCTTCTATTCTGTGAGGGTAAAAGTTCTCAAAGTAGCTATTGACAATCTTCTGAATTTCCACTAGAATTGTGGTAGTTACAGCCTTTTCATTCCTTATTGCTTGTATTTGAATTTTTTCTTTCCTCTTTTTGAAGAGGTTAGCGGGGCTTATCAAAACTAAACTATTTGTTTAGTTTTTCAAAGAAGCACTTTTTTATTAATGCTTTGAACTGTTTTCTTTGCCTAAATTGAATTAATTTGTGATCTAATCTTTATGATTTCTTCCCATCTATGAGCTCTTTGTTTGGTTTGCTCTTCCTTTTCTCATGTTGCAGTTGCAACATTAGGTTGTTTTTGTTCCCTTTCTGTTTTCCTAATGTGTGAGTTCACAGTTATGAATTTCCCCTGAGAACTGCTTTCATCACCTCCCATAAATTCTGATAAATTGTGCTTGAGTTTTCATTGAACTGTACATGTCGTTCAATTTCTTGTTTAATTTCATCTGTGACGCATTGATTGCTGAGTAATTTGTTTTTTAATTTCCACATATTTATAGGGTTTTTCTGTTTTCTTGTCTCTTTTATTTTCAGTTTCATTGCACTATGATCAGACAATATGCATGAAATAATTTGTGTTTTCTTACGAATGCTTTAGTATGACATATTGATTAGTATGTTTTCTATTTTAGAAAATGATCCATGTGAAGCTGAAAAAATGTATACTCAGTTGTCGTTGGGTGGAAAACTCTGTACATGTCCACTAAGTCTATTTGTTTCAAGCTGTGGTTCAGGTCTGCTACTTCTTTGCTAACTTTTTGTCTGGTTGACCTATCTTTATGTGACAAGGGGGTGTTAAGTTCTCCTGTTAAGACTGTGTTATTGTATATTAGATTTTTCATATCCATTAAGATTTGTCTTATGTAGTTGTGTGTTCCCGTGCTTGGTGTGTATAAATATATGAGTGTTACCTCTTCCTGTTGAATTTTTGCCCTAACCAGTATATAGTGGCATTCTTTATTTCATTTGATCATTCTTGTTTGGAAGTTGAGACTGTCTGAGAACAAGATTACTACTTAACGCTTTTTTCTGAGGTGCTGAGGCATGTAGTATTGTTTTCCATCTGTTGACTTTCAGCCTATGAATTTATTTTTGAGTTAAGTGTGTTTCTTGTATAAAGCTTATTGTTGGTTTGTGTTTTCTAATCCACTGTGCCAGTCTATTTCTTTTAATTGGTGAACTGAGTCCATTTGCATTGATGTTGATAGTTGAGATTTTTTGATTTACAACTGACTTATATATTTACCTGCTGTTGTTTACTCCTTTTTGTCCTGTGTTTAATTGTTTTACCTATTTAGTGGGTTCCTTCTGTTCTCATTAATGGATTTCTGATCATTTTGATCCTCTCTAGAACATCTTTTAGCAGTCTCCATAAGGTTGGCTTTGTCATCATGAAATTCCTATTTGTTCTTTGTCATGGAAGTATTTCACTTCTCCATCAAACGTGAAAGAGAGTTTTGCAGGGTGTACTAGTCTGGGTTGGAATTTGTTTTCATAGAGGTTTTGAAGAAGTCTTCTCCATGCTCGTCTTGCTTTCATGTTTTGTGAAGAGAAGTTGACCATTATTCTGATGGGATTTCCTTTAAATGTGATCTGTTTATTTTCTCTAGCAGCTTTCAACATATTTTTCTTGTGCTGTATATCTGGAATCTTGACTATTATATGTCCTGTTGTATTTTTAATGGGGTTGATGTTATTTGGTGTTCTGTATGCTTTGGTTACTTAGTGTCAGATTATTTCCTCATATGTAGGAGGTTTTCTGCTATTACTTTGGCCCATGTTATTTTTGTGTCATTTGTAGTAACTTCTTTCTCTTTGATGCCTATTAGTCTCATGTTGTTCATCATTTCATTGTCTTTCAGTTGATGAATAATGTTTTCCTGCATCCTATTTGTTTTTAAGAAATCTTTTCTTACCTTTTCACTAGCATCTTCAAGATCTGAAACTCTGTCTTCACTTTCACTGAAATGGTTTTACAAGCTTGTGCTAGAAATTTTAGGTTCCTCTATATCTCTTTTACTCTGCTTTATGTAATCTATTTATTTCCTGTATTGGTCATTGGTCATTCAAGGAATCCATTGCTTTTATAATCTCCTCTATTCTTTTGTCAGTATCTACTTGAGACACAGTTATGAATTCTTTTACTTAAGAGGTTATTTCTGATCTGATTTCCTCTATATGTTTCTGTATTTGACTCTTTACTTGAGACTCTATTAATTCAGTTTTCTTTTTTTATTTCCAAGATTAATTCTGATCTGTGTACCTCTATACCTTTCTGCTGTTGTTTCTTTACTTCTAATGCTAGTAAGTCAGTGATTTCTTTTTTATTTTAGAGATTAATTCTGATCTGAGTTCCTCTATACTTTTCTGCTGTTGCTTCTTTTCTTCAGACACTAGGAATTCATATGTTTCAGCTGAGCTACTGTCCTTTGCACTTGTTCTGGGTGGGCTCAAGGCCTGAGATCGCATTTTTCTCATTCTTTTTGTCATTTGATATAGCATTGACCACTGACCTTTGGTGTAGTGTTTGATGCAGTTATAACCTTAGCATCTACTGGAATTTGGGTGAAGATCTATGAAGTTTGTGTTTATCCAGTTATGCATGGCTTGGGTCTAGATATGGTTCTCAGCTCCTTTCTGGTTTAGCCCTTGGAAGTGAACCTGCTGTGCTCCTGTCCCAGGAGGCACAGGGAGCAGAGAAGCACTCCAACACACTCACTGGGTCTGGGCTTGGGCTAGGTCTGGGAGTCCCTAGAGTGCAGCAGGAATTTTTACTCATTTGTTGCACTTGCGAATGAGCTCTGAAGGGGTGCAGGATTCCCAAGGGCACATCAGAGTGTCTCACTCTTGCGGCATGCCTATGTTTGGTCCAGAGAGATCCCCACTAATTGCTTTTTAACATTACTTCTATCACTTTTTGGGTTCTTACTACCAGGATTTTTCTTACTACTTATCTGTGAATCTTCAGCAGCCATGAAATAGTAATTTATTGCCTTATCATTGAAACTTTAATTACAATTTCTCTATAATTAGACATATACTTGAGTCTTACCTAAGCCAATGTGTAATGAGAGAGTCCAACTTCTTTGTGAGCTACTATTTTGGTTTCACTTTCTTTCTGTTATCACAGAGTATTTATGAGAAAGATACAACTATATTTCAGCTGATACTGTGGGAGTTACCCAAGAAATTTCCTTTGAAATTTGGAAATAATACAGATAGCTTAATATAGAAGATTCTAGATATGGCCACAGCAAAGCAAGGTGAAAAATCCCAAGAAACTGATCAGTCTCTAGACTTAGATGCGTGGTCGTAATATTAGGAAATGTGTACTTTCACTTGTGATGATCTCCAGAGTATACCCAGAATTTCCGCATAGTGTAAAAAATGAGTTTCTCATCAGGTGAGAAGATAGCAGTGTCTTGAGCATTGTGTTTTTCATTAGCAGAATACAAGCTTATGAAGGGTTAAACCAGGGAAACAATGCTGTTGTGGTGATACTCAACGATGGCCTAAAAATACACCTACTAATTGGGAAAACTTAGGCTCAGGGATGTTCCCCAAATTCCTTAGCTTTATTACATTTTCATCTGTCTGATTTCCACATAGAGCCCTCCATAAAAGAAATAAAATTTTGTATTCTTTGTAACTTTTAAGTAAAGCATTAAATTTAGCTGCAGAAGTTAATTTCACTTTTATGGTAGCTAAAAATTAAACTGACAAGAAAGAAACTGTCAAAACTTTTATGAAAAATTATTTTTGTACACACAATTGTACTGCAAAGGGAAACATTGTAACAAACCAGTCAAGAAAAATTGTGATATATATATATATATATATATATATATATATATATATATATATATATATAATAGAAAACAATATAACATGAGTTATGTCTTTTAAAACATATATTTCAATGAACATCATTTGAATATGGTCAAGTAACTGTTCTAAAACATTTTCTCTTGAGATGACAGTAAAATACTAGTGATAACAGCATCAAAGTACAGTATATATTTCAGTTGAGGAATACAGTTCATCTGGTCCTACTTTAATGATTTATATGTAATTATTTTTATTTCACTCTAATTATGAGAAAAGGGCTCAAACATAAATGCACTTCGGGGTCATTTTCTGTCAACTGATGCTAGTTTCTCGTATCTATCAATTGTACCATCCTATTATCCTCAGCAATTTCAAAGTAAAACAGATTAAGTTAAAGAGAAAGTAAACCTTTCCTCAGCATAATTAATTTCTATTTTTATTTTTATTAACTAATCAATTATTTTAGAATGTTAGAGTCTAATATAATAAAATTTTGATTTAAACACATAGCTAATATTTTGGCACAATAGGAGGCAAAACAAATTTCAAAAAGTGCAATTATAATAAATTGTATTAGAAAAAAAGAAAAAACAGCAATTCAACTGAGATTTCCCACTGGGCTCTGAAAGGTATGAAATTATAAATAAAGGAAAAATCTTCACAAAGTGTGTGTGCAGATTTCCCAAAAGTGGGTAGATTTGCTCCACTTCCAAACAGACTTTTAATTGTTTCATTAGTCACCACACACACACACACACACACACACACACACACAATCATAATCATGTGAGAAAGTTTTCTGTCAATTTTCTAAATGGCCACATATAGATGTGCTTTTCTAGCTAAAGACTCACATCTAAAACACTATTATATCACCTATAAATACTAGCTTAGATCTAATATAGATATTCATGTGTATTTCTTCTCTTACAGATAATATTTTTCTGTCTTAATCAGAGGCTCTGTACATTTCCATATACAATCAAATAAAAACTGAGCTAGTTTTAAATATATAAATGTATGGCATCCATACATTTTGGATATGCATACATAAAGATTTTAAGTAAATATGTCTTAAAGTGAAACAAATGTGATTGACAAGATAAAAGCCTTCATGTTCTGAAAATACTTAAATTTTTTAAAATGTACAGTTGACTATAAAATGCAGTAAATATTTGCTAGACCTTGCTCTGCTGCAGGCATTCTGCAGGTCTTGGAGGTCCAACACCATCTCTGATTTCCAGTAGTCATGACTGAAGGACAAGATAGCCTCCTGGAGTCACGATTCTCTCACTTACAAGAGAGTCAGTGGAAGTTAGCCAAGCAGGGCCAAGAGAATGGGTGAAAGGCAATGGACACTGTGCTCAGCAAACAGAACAGTTTCCCTTCAAAAAGGGAAACTACACAACATTCTCTGGCAAACAATAGAAATGCTTTCAACTTGTTAGCTAGTGAAGCAAAGGACTGGAAATGGATAAGCTAAGAGGGGAAGAAGCAATAGAAAGCTGGGGTAATTATACTGTAAGGGGGATGTAGAATTATTGAAAAGTTTCACCAGGAAAAGAATATGTCATGGTGCACAAGAATTAATTTTCTTGGAGATACAGAATAATTAATTTCCAAAGTTTCCTTTATCAAAATGATGTAAGCTTCATGTTGAAATTTTATATCTTTAAACTGATACTTTTTTTTCTTATGAACTTTGAGTGTCACTTTTTGAAAAGTTAAAATCTAAAATGTTTCTCAATCATGTATAATCCAGCAAGAGAAGAACTCCATACCCTACTTCTTATGATGGGTTTCAATCACAACCAAAACTATATGTATAAAGTAAATAGAAAACTGAAATATATTTTGTACCTAGATTTGAAGTCTATGCCCAATATTTTCAGGATCTCATTATATATGTGTACATTTCAAAATCCTAACAAGTCTAAATCTGAAACCCTTCTGGTCTGGTTCTAATGATTTTGGATAATGAATATTCAGCATGATCTCAGGCTTTCATGGAATTCATGTCAATCACTAAATCATCATAGCTTTCCAATCAAGAAAAGCCCAACATAATGAAATCTAAATTCAGTGTAGAACCAGCTTCATGTTCTTGCATGCATCCACACGTGCATCTGTCATTTGTGACTCTGTAAGTTCATTTGTGATATCGGCCTCTCCTCAACTCGAAGAATGCACCCCCCTTCCCTTATCATAGTGTTTGATCATATTGAAATTTTAAGGTGTGCAAGTCATCCCAGGTTTACTTAATGTGCTCCTTTCTCTTATAGGAATTAGTCATTTATTCCCCTAAATGGTCTTAATATCTTAAGTGAATCATTTCATTATGTACACACTGGAATAATTATTATTAGTGGTTTGATCATAATTTTTTTTTTTTCTGGAAGCGGGGATTGAACTCAGGCCCTTGCACTTGCCAGGGAAGCGCTTATTCCACTGAACTGTCTCTCTGGTGGACATCTTCAGTTAGGGTGGGCAAGATAGCTCAGTCAACTAAGCACCTGTTTAGGCAAGAACATGGACTAGGGTTCAATCCCTGGCATGATATGCTGCTCCGACCCTGACATCGGTCACACTGAGCCAGCTACTGAGGCCAGGCATGGTGGCACAAGCCTGTAATCCCAGCACTGGGAAGGCTGAAAACAGGAGGATCATTAGGAGTCAAAGCTGCATAGTGAGACACTGCCAAATACATAAAAAATCTTGTTAATATATGTAATCTATATATGTATAGATATCCGTATATTTATATATTAATATGATTTTATGTGCACATCTATCTAGTATCTTGTGCTAGTGATGGAAACAAAGGGCTACATATATTGGAAGGGAAGCACTTATTCCACTGAGCCATTTCCCCAGCCCTAAGTGGCAGGTTTTGAAATCAGCTTTTTATTTTTGGAAAATGCTCCACCATTAAGCTTGAATATATTTAAGCTTGTATATTGTATTTTTAATAAGAAAATACAACCAGAGTCCATAGTGATATTTTTAGATGTTATTACCAATTCAAAAATATGCAAAAATAAATACAGTTGATTAATTTCATATGAAACTCAAGAGGTTTGAAAACTATGAAGTAATTATCCTATTCATAGGATGGTGATCCTGCAGGACAAAGCACAGGAGAAATCTCTGTGGAGGGCCAGAGAAGGGCACTCTTGGGAGGCAAGGACTGTGACCCTGAAGGGGGCTCAGTGTCTGACATTGCTGACGTGGCTCTTTCCTCGGAATGAAGTAGTTACATAAAGTAGCTGTTAACTTGAAAGTAGCTTACTGAGTTATGCACATGTTCATACAATTTTCACTCTGTGCTGAAGTATACAGTGTGAGGTTAATTTTAAAATGTTGCTGTAGTTTGCTGTCCCCAACTTTTTAAAAGTAGGATTGATTTTACTTTCCCTAACTTTCTTTTCCCAAGAATTTCAATGCTATTTTTGAATATTCCGTGCTTTTAGTTTTTCAAATGCAGCACCTAGTGCTTGCTGGGGGCATGGCACCCAGGACTTTTGATAAATAAGTGTGCATTGACTGGTTAGATGACTTCTTTCTTTCCTTCTCTCTGTCCGCATTGCTGTGCACATCTGTAGGAAACAACTTAATTTGCTTTCATTAACTGAATTATCTGTCATTTTAGACTGAACATATTTGCTGGGCACCTTGTGGCCACCCAGAACTAGGCCACAGGAAGAACGTGCAGCAGGCATTCCCTGCCCTTGAGGCCAAGTTGCTCAAGTCTATGTAAAACACTGATGTGAATTTGGATTATTGGCAAGGGGTCTGCACTTAATTTTTACAGCTAGCTGAAAGAAACAAATGCTATTATTAGTTATTCAAGTTTGAATTCACACTTCATTTATTGCAGATTTATGAAAAATAAAAGTAAATATACTCTCCACATTATGTAGACAGAGGAAGAGACCACTTTTATGCTTTGCTTTCTTCTCTGTTGAGTTTGTATTGTTTTGTTTCCATATTTTTTTAACTAGTAAAGAAATAGCACAGCTGGGATTTGCTACCTCAATTTAGTTTTCTTATTCTAAATGTCCTTCACTCCAGTATCTCCCTCCAGAGTCCTCTACCTCCCATGCCTTACATACCATCACTTACAAGTATGGCCCAACTCCTTTGAAGGCAAGACTGTGCATCTAGTGTGTGTCCCAAAACCTCCTGAATCCTAGCTCCCTGCTAGGTCACTCAGAACACTGGGAAACATAGGCTTTTCCATACAACGCATTGTGATGACAAGAATTCATTTTGAAAATGAGTAACTTTAGGAGATTCCACTGCTGTGCAAAATGGGACAAACCCTAAGTGCAACAATTTATGAGAAACCATGAAATTACATAAAGAGTCTTTGAGAATAGCAAATATGATTCTCCTGTCTTGGGAGCTAATAGAAGGTACTGAGCATATGCTAAATTTTACCAGCTTCCAGCTGCCTCTCAGACCCCAATTCCTCAACATTCTGGGCTTATCCAGCTTTCTGAATTCTGTCACGAACCCACTGGTTTTCTCTCTTTCCCATAACATCCAACTCTGCTTCCCATCAAGCACCTGCAGCCTGGGCTTTCCGTGTTGATTGTGAAGATGCCACCCAGCTACCAGCCCCAGAGCCAGCATGGGGGCGACACTCTGGGCTGCCCTGGGGGCCCCCTCCCTGTCATCCAGTCTGCATCCTACAGTTCCTATAAAAGGGAGCCTGTGAATGGAGTAATAGAGACTGCCCAAAACACTAACTCAAAGCACAGCAACACTCTATGCAAATGCTCTCAGTAGAGGAAAATAGAACTGGACATCCTGAAAATAGGGTCAGAGTTGTCAGATTTGTAGGTAGTGTCTGACTTTTTAATGTAACACTAGAATAGAGAAAGCTTAAGTGTATTTAACAAATTGCTAAAGACTTATTATGAATGTCTCTGGGCTGGGCATAGAATATAACGTTTGTAACATTAGCTCCTATTCTCTACTAATTTCTCACAATAATGAAGAGAGAAAAGTCTGTCCCAAAAATGGGTGGGGGAAGTTACCATTTTGAAATACTGTAGAACATTCTGTTCTCCTTAACATGACAGCATTAAAGGAAGGCTATGTCACCAGTGCTTATTAGCCTAAAGTGTTGTCAGAACCTGAAGCGATCTGATAGATTAGGATTTCCTAAATTCACTATGTAATATACAGAAAGAAAATAATTCAACTCTAATCCTTCTAGGAATCCTGCCTTACTTCAGGAGAGAGAGACAGAGACAGAGACAGAGAGGAAGAGAAAAGAGAAAGAAGAGAAGAGAAGAGAAGAGAAGAGAAGAGAAGAGAAGAGAAGAGAAGAGAAGAGAAGAGAAGAGAAGAGAAGAGAAGAGAAGAGAAGAGAAGAGAAGAGGAGGAAAACACTGGCAAATCTAATAGTCAATGGTCACATATTCAGCAAAAGATTGAATTTTTCCCATATCATCAAAGATGAACCTAACAGCATTCTTCCAACCCACTGCATGCCTTCAGTTTTCAAGAAGAAAGTCAAGGTATATTAAACAGAAGAAGCAGAGTTTGAAGAGACAGAGCAAGCATCAGAACCAAACTGAGGTATAAATCATTTTGGGATTATCAAACTCTGTGTTTAAAACAACTACAATAAAAGCACTAACGACTCTAATGGAAAAATAGACAACACCCAAGAATCCATGAATAAAATTTATGAGATTTAATAAAAAATAAAATGAGTGTTTATATTAAAAATTAAAACTTTTACAGTGAACGAAACTGTAATCTCATTCAGCATCGAACTTGTGATCTATCATTCATGCCACTTTCTGAAGCAGTATTGCAAGCCCTCTTTATTGAGTGTCTTTAGTTTCTTTAGCGGCAGGAAAAATTGCTCCAAAATATTTTCAGAGGGCCGGCAGTATAGCTCAGCAGACTAAGCGCTTGCTTAGGTAAGTGCAGTGGCCAGGGCTCAATTCCTGGTTCCTCATGCTGCGCGGGCTCTGCCTTCGGGTGTGCTGAGTGGGCGATGGAGTCCAGGCGTGGTGGCGTGTGCCTGTAATCCCAGCCCTAGGGAGGCAGGAAGCAGGAGGATCACTGAACGTGGGCTGCATAGTGAGACCCTGTCAATATATATATATATATATATATATATATATATATATATATATATATATATATATATATATACATACATACATATATATATGGTTTTTTTTTCAGAAATTATTGTCAAATAACATCATGGGGTACTCTCACTCAACTTACTCTTAAACTCTGGTATCAGATTATTCTGGCTTTTTCTCAATGTAAAAAGGATCAAGAAAGGTAAAAGCTTCTATGAGAATGTTCAAAGCATGAGAGGATATTATGGGGGGATTTATGATGGAGTACTTTTAACTGTAAAATAAAATTTGAGAATTTAAAGATGTATTGTAGTTTTTTTTCATACTTTGTAAGCAGAGAGATAGAAATTATAAAGAGAACAATGAGAATTATGAGAGGCTGAGAGTGTTGTAGAAATGAAGACTGTCTTTGGTAAGCTCGTCAGTAGACTGGATACAGATAAAGAATATTTCAGTTTGACACTATTTCTCTAGAAAACTGTAAAACTGAACAAACAAAAGCAACAGAATAAACAAGAATTGTGGGATATCTGTAATATAGCAGTTACAGAAGAGATATTTTTATCATAATAAGTGGCCAGGAGAAGAAGAAAAAGGAGAGAGAGAGAGAGAGAGAGAGAGAGAGAGAGAGAGAGAGAGAGAGAGAGGAAATAATTAAATCAGTAGTGGCTGAAAAATTCCTAAAGTACATTTTGGACAGCAAAAGATACCCCAGGAAGCTCAGAAAGCATCGAGCACACAAAAAGCAACAAACACTAGCCCTGGACATATCACATTTAAAATGCTGAAAATCCAAGACAGACAAAAAAATGTATTGACAGAAGTCAAAGACAAGAAATACCTATCTGTAGACAAGCATAACCTAGAATTCATCTAAATCTTCTGAAGCAGTGACAAGAACTAAGTGAAATATTTGATATGTTGAGAGAAAAATCCCACAAACTCAGGACTTCCCTTTGGATGAAGGTCCTTTGTGCTGAAATGAAAAGCAGTCAGCTCACCCAGCATAAGAATGGAAATGAATTACTGGGACACAGTGAATTCCATAGTGCAGGTGCATCTTGGCATCAAGTGTGAAATCCCTGCAAAGTGATTACTTCACACCAGTAGTACATCTGGGTGTACTACTTACAAACATTAACTTGCTCTCATGAGTGGGATGTATCATGTCCCCTTCTGGAAGAAATTTACAGACAGTTTGATAAACCTCACTGTCATCAAGACTGGAAGAAGGAAAGGCTCCAGAACTGAGAGTCAGGCCAGGCCATGCACAGTGTCTTCAGGGGCCAAGGGCGACAACCAGGAAACCTCAGATCAGTCCATGATCCACAGGTGCCAATAAGCCCACGACCAACAAGGAATGACAATGTTTCCCAAATTGTCTCCCGACCACCTCTTGATGTTTGGAAGAGATGGAAAATGTTTGGAACAAGAGGAACTGCCTTCAAAGCAAAGCGAAGCCCTGTACTCCATTAATGCACTCACCCAACCTCCCACGGGGCCAACAGCATCTTCTTGAATCCTTCCTGGAGAGCCCAGACTCTGCCTGCCTGAGCACTGGAAGAGCCCTCGTGGTGCAAATGGTCAGTAGCTGGACATCTACTGCATGAGTTGGCATAATGGCAGCCAAAAAAAGATTTCAAGACCTGAGTCTCCAATGTCAAACCAAGGACTTACTTTGGAGATTGAACTTGGAGGAAACAAAAGGCAGAGACAGTGTGGATAGGAATGGTCCCTCTAAAGATGACGGGGATCTTTCACCTTGGGAATCTTTCACTTTTAATCCTTGCCCTTGTCATCCAACCTGGGGGAACATGAC
>PVKA01008491.1:57407-72880 GCA_004027165.1 Ctenomys sociabilis
CAGAACCAGGGATTGAAATCAGGCCCTTGCACTTGCCAGAGATGTGCTATGAGCCATCTCCTTGGCTCTGTGTTTATATATTTTAGATTACACAACTAATATACATCAGAGCTTGAAATGGAAGATAGATCTACTTTACAAAAGTACATTTGTTCTTCTAATATTCATTTTTTTAATTTTTATTTATTTATTTACTTATTTTTATTAATTTTATTGAGAAACAGCAATGAGACAGTTTCAAACTAATACCCTATTTGTGTTTTCGTTTCCCAACTAATTTCACTACATCAATTATAAATACACATATGTATGTCTTCCCTTCTGTGAGATGACTATACTATTTGTCTTCATATGTAGAAGACGTAATTGACAGATATGCACAGAATAGAACACTGGGGCCTCAGTCAATGAACTTTCCAAGCTCCTAGGCATGAACTGAACTACAGTCTCCCATAAGCTCAACACTGAACCTAACTACTGAGTTTGCTCTGGTTCACATTCAGCCAGTATCCTGAAAAGAGTTAAGTGCTAACCAAAGTACCACCATGCATGTGGAAGTGTACATATGCATACGTAACTATAAGTAGCTTTTCCTTTTGTTATACTTTTGCCATGGACAAATCCCTTTGTATTTCTTTAGCCTCAGGAAAATAAAATGGTACTTAGTTGTTGTATTGTGTCTCTTCTTTTTTGTTTTTCTACAATTAGTATATAATTTAAAAGCCTAATCCTCTAATTAGTTTATATACTTTATTTTTGAAAACAATTGTATTATATATTTTTTTCATTATTTTGGCCTCTGTTTCCTTAATTATGTATGGAATTAGCTTTTGAAATATGTGTCTAAGGAGAACCTCCATAGTTGAGTAGAACTCTCTAGCCCAAAAGAATTCAGAGTTGAATCCCAAGAGTTTGAAATACTGGAACAAAGAATGCATTTGAAAACATTTCCAGCAGACATGAGAGCACTAGATGTGCTCTGGCTCCCATGCACATTGTGGTGGCTCTAAACTAGGCTCATAGAATAGAAAGAAATGAGAATAAGAAGTCAGAGAACAAATGGGATGAAGTGTGTGTGCCCCAATCTCCATTACTAGCTTCAGTAAGAACTGCAAGTAGAAATCAACTTGGAGCAAATATGAGGACAGAGCAAGCTCGTGGCTCGTCTATTTGGGTAGAGGAGTGAGACTCGCAACAGTTACAAATAGCTGCTTGTGACTTTCTTGTGGCTTCCTTGACAGACACATAATCAATGTTTATAGAGTCCTTATTTTTAATAAGAATATTAGTAACTACAAAATGAAAAGCTATATTTCCTGTATGCCTAGAAAGCTATTCAGGAAGATAGCTTACATGCAAATGAAACAGAAGTTTGATTTTCCAGGATATATTGGAAAAAGTGCTTGTTGTTTATATTTTCTTCAAATCAACAATTTTCTTTCCATGTATTGTTTTAAATGGCATTTCCCACACAGTGTATTTAGGCTCAGCAGAACAGGCATCAGCTCATCTGAGTGCTGATGAACTGTTTGAAAATCACGGCTCGCGCTTTTCCATTTAGGGAACCATGTGTATACGTGAGGGCTTATGTTTGTTTGTTTATCTATTTATTTATTTTGGAGAAACCGGGGATTGAACTCAGGCCCTTGTGCTTGCTTGCCAGGGAAGCGCTTTTTCCACTGAGCCATCTCTCTGGCCCAGGGCTTATGTTTAGATAAATGGGGTTTTTCTAGGTGACTGGATCTCCAGTGTACAACAGTGGGTCTGGTTCCCGGCGCAGTGCTAGGGTCAAGGGCACTACGCTTGGGCTGAGGGTGGAGCACTGCTCCCACCGGCTCTCCTCCCCTCTCCCATATCCTCTTCCCTGTCTGCCACGCCACCCTGCCCAGGAGCCAGCTCACTGGAAACTGAAACCTCTACAAACTGTAAGCTAGATAAAGTCTTCCTTGTTTAACTTCAGGTGTTGAGCATTTTGTCTCAGTAATGAGAAAAGTGACTAAGATAGTAGTTTCAGCCTAGCTGTACAGTACAGACGTGTCATAATATATTAAATTTAAAACATTTATGTTAGCAAGGTTTAAGATGCCTTTATAATGCCAGGATAAACAAATTGTTCAAAATATTTACACGTATAAGAGATAACCCACCTTGTTGGAGACAGCCTGAAAACAATATGTATTTTAATAGGATTGGAAAACAAATAAATACAAATATATATATATTACTAAAAATTAACAATTATTTAGGAAACATGTTTGAGAATTGAAGGTTTTGGGGAGCTTAACAATGAAAATTTCTTCCATAGTTACTCAAATGCAATTTTTTAGAAATGTATGTATTTATACAGTGTCTCACTATGCAGTTCAGATTCATAGTGATCCTCCTGTTTTTAGCCCCCCCAGCACTGGGATTACATGTGTGCACCACTACTCCAAGACTTGTCAGCTGGCTAACGTGCCCAGGGGCGGAGCCAGTGCGGCATGTGGCACCAGGATCGAACCTCAGTCCCTGGGCTTGCCTAGGCCGGTGCTTAGTCTGCTGAGCTATCTTGTCGGCCCTTGCGAATTATTTTTAACTTGAAAATGGTAGAACATATATTGTCTCCTTCTATTCTGATAGTACTCATATCTCAAAATAAAAGCTGCGAGACCTTGAGAAAAATATGCAATAAAGTGATATATAAAGCATGTACAATGGTGCAAAATTTTACATGCTCTATTATTACTATACTACTAAGCATTACTGCTATTACATCTTCACATAAAAATCAAAATGTGAAAATATCAGCTATTTGTATTTTAGTTTCCATACCTACTCAAAATATTTGTTTGAATATATTTTGCATGCCAAAAACCTAATGAATTCTATAAAACATTTTTTGAACTGAGTGCCACAGCTGGGTCATAAGATACAATTTTAATATAAAAAATTTAATTGTTTCATATTTATTAGCTATTCAGTGGAAGTGATTTTGGAATAGGAAATGTTTATGTAAAACACTGAACAGTTTCAAAAATGAAGGCTTCTATAAGTAAATGTGAAAAGTTATACAGGGGATTTGATTATTAAAGAAGTAAAATAATGATAGAAGATCAAAGAAAAAAGAAATAGAGATGCAGTTTGTTCTCTTAGACAAGTGGACTGAATGCTCTGTTTGTCTGTTTGGTTTGCTCTCTGAGACAGGGTCTTGCTGTGCAGTTTACACTGCCTTGAAATTGTGGTGACTTTCCTGCTCCTTCCCCACGAGTGCTGGGATTGCATGTGCATGCCACCACACTTGGCCAAGTGATCTTAACATATTAATGTTTCTGAATGTGTGCTATACATACAATGCAACTCAGAATTTTAACCATATCTTCTGTAAACATTGAAGAGTAGGTGCAGCAGTGATATGAAAAACCAAAGCGCTCACACTGGCCACACCATGTGCAAGAGGGTAGCCTTAGAGAACTCACCCACCTCACTCAACGTACACCAAGTTTACAGTAATCCATGGAATGTAGTTTCAACTAAATAATGCATATGAGGATTAATGATGCAAAGTAGAGATTACAAGGCAATTTAATGAAGGATAGTCTTTTCAGCAAATGACATTGGATCATTTGAAAGCCCATATATAAAATCAATGAACATAGACACATGTAGTATAACACAGAATTTACCTCTGTGATTGATTACAGATCTCTATGGAAAATGAAAATCTATAAAATTTCTAGAAGAAAATAAAAATAAGGGGCTTTCAGTTTTGTGATAAATTTATGGACACATAACAAATACCCTCCATAATAAAAGAGAAAAATCTTAAGAAACAATTAAATTGGACTTCGTTAAAATAATAAATTTTTGCTCTGTCACAGACAGTATTAAAATAATTAAAACACAGGCAATAGAATGGAAGAAAATACTTTTAAAACACACTTGTGGTAACTTCTGCACAAAAATAGAGAAGCATAGCTAAATCTCAATAAATATAAAACTTATCAATTTGTGAAATGGAAAAAATCAGTAAAAATTCCTAAGCAAAATAATAGGTTGTAAATAAAGGAATGAAGATGTTCATAGTGTATTTGTGTTAGAAAATTAAAGCATCCCTGGTACAATCTGCAGGCCAACTAGAGTAACTGCAATCCCAAAGTGCAGCCACACCACTGGCTGGTGAGGAGTGAGGATGACGTTCAGCGTTGGCTGATGAACATGCAAATCAGCGCTGTTACGTCAGAAGAAATTTTGTCAGATTCTTATTAAGATGAGTATAACTATGCCTCTAATCATAATGTTCTGAAAGATTTGAAAAATATGCAACTTGAAATCAAATGCTTCAAAAACACATATACCTTATCAAATAATTTCAAAACATATGTCCAGCCAAAGCATGCACACAGCCTTTTATAGCACTATTGCCATTAACAGAAGAAATTTATAACTGTCTTAATAACCTGTTTGAAACTAGGTTTCATTGTTATGAACTTCTTTCATTGTTATAAACATCTTTTCTCTCTCTCTCTCTCTCTCTCTCTCTCTCTCTCTCTCTCTAAAATAAAGAATGGAAAGAACAATGATACTATTCAATAGTAGAGCAGCAGCCCACTGGCATACGTATGCAAGGGAACATTATTCAGTGACAACAAGGAATGTGCCATTAAGTCATGCAAAGACATAGATATGTTTTAAGTACATATTACTCATGAAAACATCCATTGAAATAGGTCATAGACCATATAATTTCATTTATATGACTTTTGGTAAAGGCAAAAGTGTAGAGACTTACAGACAGACTTCAGTGCCATACACTGGCCCGTGAAAAATGCTTAAATAAATGAAACACCGAGAAAAGTTTACAATAGTGAAATCATTCTGCATGACACTGCAATGACGATATATATGACACTAGACATGTGTAAGAACTTCTGAAACTTTCCAGTAAAATAAGCAATATCTAATGTATGCAAGGGAAAACAATATTTAAGAGTTTGAGAAGTTCACTGAAAGACAGGCCAAGAAAAAAAAATCTGGTTATATTACTGGTTTATGAAGTGAGTTCACCAAGGGCCTGCAGGAGAAATTGGCACAAATAAGTTAATAAATAAGTGAAATATGCAAAATGACAGACAAAAGAGA
Organism: Ctenomys sociabilis; assembly: GCA_004027165.1. Lineage (NCBI taxonomy): Eukaryota > Metazoa > Chordata > Mammalia > Rodentia > Ctenomyidae > Ctenomys > Ctenomys sociabilis. Next base: position 62,526 of record PVKA01008491.1, read on the forward strand.
ACCATATATAAGGTCTACTTTTGTTGATAAAAATGTTTAATGAAAGTGTGACCTAATAATTCAAAAACCACCATAAACGTTCTGGAAATAAATGCTAGGTAAAGTAAACAGTGGACGATGGTGGGCCCCTGGTTCCTTGGTCACTGGACTCTGCAGTGTGTTCTACAGGCTACCTTGTATTGCCTCTGGCTTCTGTGGGTAACTGGATTACACTCTTTTTCACCTTCAACACAAGTCATTTTGTTTCATCGTACCTGATCTCTATTCTCTACTATTCTTATCTTCTCTCTAGAATGTTATTTACACGGAGTCTTCCAATCCTCTGCACTACATCGCAGCCACACAGAGTTAAATTCATTGCCAACATTTCATCACATGATAAATTCCTGATTTTACTCTATCTGCTTCTTTTCTAAAACAGAGCCTCACACTCACACTGACTGACCACATGCAGTCGTGATTGTGGCTTCTGTAATGCTCAGCTACGGAGCTCTGAGTCTGCCTGGTTGTAAAACTTGAGTTTCTGATTCTGCATTCTGCACACTTCTGCTGCTGCAGAAACATGTGCACTGCTCTTGTGCACTTGTATTGCATACTGAAGCAGCTGGCTGGCTGCCTGGCTCCCTATTAAACACTTATAGACTCCAGGGCAGGTGTACCAGTGGCAGTGGTGGCAGGGGTTCTAATTTCCTGTCCCTCTCTAAAAGTGCCAGACGATACAACCTGTATGTTCAAGGGGGTTAAAGACTTGAAAGCAAACCTGAACTAAGAGAAAAGGCTTGGACTGGATTAGATCTAGCAGATAAATTCTTTCTTTGGTTCTCGTCCATAAGGCATGTGCAGATACATGAGTTAACACACACTCCTGGAGAAAAGATATAGCCTAAGGAAGCAGCTACACTATTTTTGCTCAAAAAATATGACTACTTCAGTAATGTGCCATATTTTACTCATTTCCTGTTTTGTTTCATTTTATTTACTTTCTGTCTTAGTTTCTATGAGCTTATATCTCTCGATTAACTTCTAGGGCATGAGTCTATTTTACCCCATTTCAATTTGCTTAGAAACTGTGTCACATACAAGTTAAAAAAGTTGGCAAAGCAGCAATTGTGACCTAAGCTGTATTGCTGTACAAATCATTATAGTGTTGTGCCTTTAGTGTATTCCCTGGCACTTTGTGTATTTCTTATTATGTCACTATACAGATCTACAAACCTGTACAATATCTATGCAATACCCTCCAGGGCTATAAATCTGGGGTAGGGTGCCACAGATCTGAGGTTCATTTCTGCCATGCCAAGCTTAACATGTCTACCATTCATAAATATTCAGTAAATATTAAGATAATTTATTAAATAGGATAGCACTTCCAGAAATGGAATCAGATTGTTTTCTCTTGATCCATATGCCTTGCTGGTACCAGAATGAATGGTAATGAGCCATCTGGCTCTGACCTAGGTTTGTACCTTCAAAGTTCTTGATTTTATATTTAAAAGGCTCACTTGCAGGGATGTTGTATGAATCTGTGATGTATAGGGATATTTAGGGATAGAGGAACATCTATCACTCAAGGTTAAAAGCCACAGATAAATGTGGCTACTTATCTCTAACTGCTACTAGAAAAATTCAGAGGAGAACTTTATCTTAATGAATTTCATGATTTATGACTTGAGATACTTTTCTGTTTTTCTGTCTCTTCCTTTTTGGAGTGACTTACTGCACATATTCTTTCTGCTTAGGAATGCTCAATCATTTTCCAAAGCTCTGGTGGAAAGATAACTCTGGAAAAAGGTGTACACCATCATGCCAGGTGTGGGTGGCCAGAGCCGCATGCTCTGGGCAGAGCCAGAGTGGCATGTAGTCCCCAGAATCAAATGCTCATCCCCAAGCTTACTTAAGCAGATGTTTAATCCATGAAGCTACCTTAGGTATGATTCTTACCCATGGATTTTCCTGTTTCTTTTCTTCTATAATGTTTTCTTATTTCTCTATGCTAATTATACACCATATTATATTTGTTGTGATCCATTATAAATAATCTCATACAATCTTGATATTACCATAGAAATAAAAATAATAAATAATTAAATTCAAAATCAGCAATTCTTCCTTTGAGTGAACAGAGGTTTAATTTAGTAGACTATGAATACTTGTACACATGCTTAGTCATTATCATTATCTTTAATAACTTCTTTTTTTCTTTCTTTTTTATTCATTTTAATGACAAAAAAGATACAACAGCAATGAAACAGTTTCAAAACAAGTTACTAGCACAGTCATAATAATTAATACGTTGCATATTGTTGTCTTCATATTAGTTATTCAGGAACAAGATGCACACATGATATCTTGTCTAAACAATATTAGTACAAACCTTTCTTCTTATTGAACTAACAGAAAGTAGCTGTATATCTGCCTATATATTCAGTATATACCTTAGACAAAAAATGGAAAAGGTATTTTCCAGCAACCATGGCTATTCTAAAATGTAAATCCTACATAATGTTAAAATATAATTACACATTTTTAAACAGAAATTTAGAAATCAAACAATATGCAACATTGTAGCAAGACAACCCTATGACATTTTGTTTTTCTTGTCTCATGTTTACTTATTAGTATAGCTTCAAGTTGCATCCACTTATCTATGAAGACTATGAGTTTATTTTTCTTTATAGCTGAGTAATACTCCATTATATAAAAACACATTTTTTATTTCTATTTATTTATTTATTATTTTAAATTTAATTTTTTTTATTTTATTGAAGTACAAATATCAATCAGACAGTTTCAAGACACCTTAACAAGACATTCAATAAATTAATACATTGCAAACTGTTTTCATAATGTTTCAGTATTGTACAAGGTACATACATCATATTATATTTACAGATATTATTTTAGCAGATGTTTCTTATCAGTAAATTAAGAGTGTAGCTGCTTACTTATCTTATTTTTTATACCTGAATTATATCAAAAATTCAATAATTATTTTCCTAGTGGATGACCATAGTACTAGAAGCCTACATAATATCCTGTGCAACCACCATTAGTGCAGATCTTACCTCTCATAGGATTATGTAGAAGCACAGCGTTATCTATCCCAACTGTACTGTCTATACACACACATCATGATTTTTTTCTTTCTATACCCCTTCCTTTGTCTACACCTGTCAAAGATGGGCACTCCATTGTCACTCAACTACTTTAGGTGCCTGAACTCGACAACACAATCCAATACAGTCTAGCATTCCACAACAATAGTGAGTTATTCAAAGAAGTTGTCGACCATAGCCATTTACAGCTCAGCTTAATATTATGGCCCCGCAATGTACACTTCATTTTTAAACTTTTCTGATGGATGGTTAAGACCTAGATAGAGCAAGACTTATTTAGCAACACATGAACTTTATATTTCCTATGTAGTCAGTGAAGTCCTCTCAAGGTTTATCTTGTAGTTCTGTGCATTATTCTGTAGATCCTTTGTCTGTGTCATCCATGTGGATGAGTCATGGTCAATGCTTGACCAGTTTGCTCTCTGTGAGAGCCTGAGAGAAAGTTCTCTCTCCATGTGACTCTCCCCAGGTACTCTGTAGAACTTTGATCTCTTTCCTCTGTGGCTGCATAGTATCATTGTTCAGAAAATTTGGGGCTCAACTGAGTTTCATGATGTTGCAGTACAGGTTCTCCTATGTCCTGAGTCTTCACTGACCTTGAAAGGCTAGGGCCAAAATGTTGGCTGGCCTTGTGGCTCTTCTAGTTCTCCAACTCTGAACTTAGGTTGCTAACCATCCAGAAGAAAAGCTGATTAGTATCCTGCAGCATATGCCATTCACTTTGGCTTATCGGACTCAATTGATTTTAGTTGTCGTTGAAGGTTTCGTTTTGTATTTCTGCTTTTCGCTTGTTATACTAGGGAGACAATACAGTATTTACACATGTGTGTTTGGTTTATTTCACTTATGAGTATATGTTCAAGTGGCATCCACTTCAGTATAAATGCTTCAAACTTATCATTCTTAATAGCTGAGTAATACTCCATTATATAGAAATACCACATCTTTTTCAACCATTCCTCATGTGATGGCCATCTTGGTGTTTCCAAGATTTTGCTATCACACATTGCGCTGCTACAAACATAGGTGCACATATATCACTATGATACAATGTTTCCAGATCCTTTGGGAAAATTCTCAGTAGGGGGATAACTGGCTTGAACGGGATTTCTAGTCCTATTCTTTTGAGTAGTCTCCACACTGACCTCCACAATGGTTGCACCAGTCTACATTCCCACCAAAAGTGGAGAAGTGTTCCCTTTTCCCCACAACCTCTCCAACATTTGTTGTTGGTTGATTTCCTTATGATAGCCATTCTTTCTGGGTGAGATGGTATCTCAGTGTTGTTTTTATTTGCATTTCACGGATGGCTAGTGAGTGATGTGGAGCATTTTTTCATATATTTATTCACTTCTTTAATTTCATTCTCTGAGAAGTGTGTATTCATCTCAGATGCCCATTCCTGAATTGGGTCTTTCAATTTGAGGGCCCTGTTGTATCTTAGTTCTTTATAAATTGTAGACAGTAGTCCTCTGTCTGATTGCTTATTAGTTAGGATTTTTTCAAAGTTTGTGGGTTGTCTTTTCACTCTGTTGACAATTTCTTTTGACATGCAGATGCTCCTTAAGAAGAGTTGATCCCAGTTGTTGATTCTTTCAAGTGCTTCCTGTACCAATAGATGTTTGTTCATGAACTCTTTACCTACCCCTATGTCTTCAAGAGTTCCTACTACTTTCTCTTCCAAGAGATTGAGTGTTTCTGTTTTAACATTTAGATCTTTAATCCATTTTGACTTTAACTTAGTGCATGGTGATAGAGCTGGGTCAAGTTTTAGTTTTTGGCATGTAGAAAGCCATGTTTTCCATCACCATTTGTTAAAGAGGCTATCGTTCTTCCAGTGAGCTTGTGTAGCCCCTTTGTCGAATATAAATGGCTTAGTGTTTTCATAGATGGCCCTGCTTCTTCTAATCTATTCCACTGGTCCTCAGGTGTATTTTGTAGCCAATACCATGTTGATTTTATCACAGTGGCTTTGTAGTATAATTTCAAATCAGGAATTGTGATGCCTCCTGTCTTGTCTTTATTGGCCAAGATTGCCTTTGCTATTCTAGGTCGTTTGTGCTTCCACATAAATTTTATGATTGATTTCTCTATATCTCAGAGGTATGTTGGTGGCAGTTTGATAGGGATTGCATTAAATCTGTACAGCAATTTTGGGAGTATGGCCATCGTCACGATGTTTGCTCTTCCTATACAGGAGCATGGAATATCTTTCCATTTTCTGATATCCTCTATAATCTCTTTTCTTAATGTGTTGTAATTTTCCATGAAAAGATCTTTGACTTCCTTGGTTAAGTGAATCCCAAGGTATTTCATTTTCCGTGGTGCTATTGTAAAAGGTATTATTTCTATTGTTTCCCTTTCAGTATGCTTGTTATCTGTGTAGAGGAATGCTATTGACTTTTGAGTATTGATTTTGTATCCTACTATGCTACTGAATGTCTGTATCTGTTCTAGTAGTAAAAACACCACATTTTTTTCATCTGTTCTTCAGGTGACATGCATTTTGGTTGCTTACAAGACTTGGTTACCACATATTGTGCCACTATAAACATAGGTACACACATATCACTACGATGTGCTTATTTTCAGTTCGTTTGGGAAAATTCCCAGTAGGGGGATAGCTGGTTTGAATGCGATTTTCAGTTCTAGTTTTTTGAGGAGTCTCCACGCTGATCTCCACAATGATTGCACCAGTCTACATTCCCACCAAAAGTGGGGAAGTGTTCCCTTTTCTCCACAACCTCTCCAACATTGGTTGTTGGTTGATTTGTTTGTGATAGCCATTCTTTCTGGGGTAAGATGGTATCTCAGTGTTGTTTTAATTTGCATTTTATGGATGGCTAGTGATGTGGAGCATTTATTCATGTATTTATTTGCCTCTCATTTCTTCCTCTGAAATTTGTGTGTTCATTTCGGATGGTCATTTCTGGATTTTGTCTTTAAATTTTGAGGCCCCAATAATTTTCAGTTTTTTATAAATTATACATAGAAGACCTTTATCTGAGCACTTATTAGTTAAGATTTTTTTTTCCAAATTTATGGGTTGTCTTTTCACTGTGTTGGCAGTTTTTTTTAATGTGCAAAATTTCTCAAGAAGAGAAGGTCCCAATTTTTAATACTTTCAAGTATTTCCTGTGCAGTTTGATTTTCGTTCATGAAATGTTTGTCTACTCTGTGTCTTCAAGATTTCTACTGACTTTCTCTTCTAGGAGATTTAGTGTTTCTGTTTTAATGTTTAGATCTTTAGTCTATTTTGACTTTAGTTTAGTGCATGGTAATAGACCTGGGTCAAGGTTAAGTTTTTTGCATATAGAGAGCCAGTTTTTCCAGCACCATTTGTTAAACAGGCTATTTTTCTTCCAGTGAGAATGTTTGGCTCCTTTGTCAAAGATAAGATGGATGAGCCAATTTGAAGTTGTATCTGCATCTTGTTATCTACTCCACTAATACTTAGAACTATTTTTTTGCCAGTACAGTATTGATTTTATCACAGTAGCTTTGTAGTATAATTTCCAGTAAAGTATTTAATGACTCCTGCCTTGCCTTTGCTGCCCAGGATTGCATTTGCTATTCTAGGTTTTTTTCTGTTTCCCAATAAATTTTTGGAATGATTTCTCTAGGTCTGGGAGGTATGTTGCTAGTAGTCTGATAATGATTGCATTGAAGACTCCGCCATCTTCCTCCACCCCGCCTGCACCCGCCCAGCCCCTGAGACCTGGCCAGAGACAGTGCGGCCCACTCCACCATCTTCCTCGATCCCGCCCGCGCCCGCCCAGCCAGAGACCAGTCTGAGACAGTGGCTGACTCCAGCGGCCTCCTGGATCCCGCGCCAAGCTCTCCCAGAGAGAGGGAATTTACAGGACTCACCAGGCATCCCAGATCAGTGAGTGTGTGGTGAATCTGAGAGAGAGCCTTTGGCTTCTTCCCACGCGCGCTACGCGGATCCCTGTCCCCAACCCCTCCAAGCCAGTGACTGGCCTGAAACCTCAGGACCCACTCAACAACACCTCCCTGTATCCCCTGACCTAAAGCCCACTGATTGAGTGGGAATTTCCCTGACTCTCTGGGCATCAAAGGTCAGTGAGTGTAGAACTCCAGGCACATTGTGCCTGAGATACATTTCCCAGGGATTACCTGCCCGCCACCCCCCGTGGCCCGGTGAAAGCTCCAGGCACACTGTGCCAGAGAAACATATCCAGGTGATTACCGGTCCCACCCCACAGCCCCAGACCCAGTGCAGGTCGGCCTGGAGTGAGAACTCCAAGCCTGCCATGCCGGAGGGACACATCTCAGCAATCCACGGTCCCACGCTATGGACTGAAACCCAGCACAGCCTGGCCTGTGAGTGAGACCTCCAGGCCCACTTCACCAGAGGGACCATTCCCAGCCTTCTTGGGTTACAGCCTACAGACCTGGACCCAGCACAAGCTGGCCGGCTCAGTACAGCCTACTCAGTGAATAAGATCATCCACTATCATTTTGTGAGCCCACAAGACCCACCAAAGCCCAGGCCCACCCAACTGGAGAATGACCTGCCTGACACAAGAGGGCTGACCCCAGGAAAAAACAGAGGGGAACCAAAGGCGCTGCAGCAAAAAAGGAACTGAACACAACAGCTAGACCCAGGATAGGCACACCTGGAAAATCTCAAACTTAATAGACTGGCACCCGAATCTCATAACAAGCTAAGGTTAAAGCTGCACCAAAGCTCTACAACAAAGGTCAAAGATCAGTGCTATACAAAATGACAAAGAGAAGGGGAAAAATGCAATCCCAGACCTCGAGTCCATCAGGAAGAGCAGAGGACACTAGCTCAGCTGCAACGAATGAACTAACAGATACAGCAGCAAAGGAACAACAGCAGAAAGCTATAGAGGAAATAAAACAAGAGGTAATTCCCCAAATTAAAAAATATTTGAATACATAGTATCTGAAATAAAGAATGAATTCCAGAAACATTGGGTGGAAAAGCGATTCTCACCCAGAACAAGTGCAGAGAGCACTATTCCAACTGATAAATATGAATTAACAGCATCTGAAGCAAACAAACAACAGCAGAAAGATCATGAGGAACTCAAAGCAGAAATAAGTTCTGAAATCAAAAAAGAACTTTTTGAAGTCATAGGATCTGAAATACCGAAACAAGTCCAGAAATATACAGAGGAAATCCAACTTGGAAGAAACACAGCAGAAAAAGAATTAAAAACTACCTTTAAAGTAGACATGGATAAAAAAATTGAGATCAGAAATATGATGGATTCCTTGAATGAGCAATATAGAAAAGAAATAGAACACATGAGACACAGTCAAAGAGATATAGAAGAACTAAAAATAGCAATCACGAGTCTACAAAACCGTCTGAGTGAAAGCGAAGACAGAGTTTCAGATCTTGAAGATGCTGGAGCAGCTAGTGAAAAGATGAGAAAGGATCTCTTAAAAACAATGAGAATGCAGGAAAAAATAATCCATCATCTGCAGGATGACGCCAGGATGAACAATGTGAGAATAATTGGTATCAACGAGAATGAAGGAGTCAATACAAATGACATAAAAAGAATTTGGGAAGAAATAATAGCAGAAAACCTTCCAAATATGAGGAAACAATCCAACATTCAGGTCACTGAAGCATACAGAGCACCAAATAACCTCAACCCAAGTAGAAACACACCGAGACATATAATAGTTAAGATCGCAGAAATCCAACACAAAAATAATATGCTGAAAGCTGCTAGAGAGAAGAAGGAGCTCACATTCAAAGGAAAACCCATCAGAATTACAGCCGACTTCTCTACACAAACAATGAAGGCAAGGAGAGCATGGAGCAGAGTTCTTCAAGTCCTACACGAAAACAAATTCCAGCGCAGACTACTATACCCTGCAAAACTCTCTTTCAAGTTTGATGGAGAAGTGAAATACTTCCACAACAAAGAACAACTAAAGAATTTCATGATGACAAAGCCATCCCTTCACAGGCAGCTGAAAGAGGTTCTAGAGAGATACCACAACAACCAGAACTCCATGCAAGAGAATGGAAGGAACCCACTACACAGGACAGTCAATTAAACAAAGGTTACAAAAGAGTGAACAACACCAGCTCAATATCATGACAAATATAAGTCAGCACATTTCAATTATAACCATGAATGTAAACGGACTCAATTCCCCAATTAAGAGAAATAGGCTGGCACAGTACATTAGGAAACAAAATCCAACAATATACTGTATACAAGAAACACACTTAACACAAAAGGACATTCATAGGCTCAAAGTCAAAGGATGGCAAAAAGTACTACATGCCCTAGCACCTCAGAAAAAAGCAGGAGTAGCAATTCTCTTCTCAGACAGTCTCAACTTCAAACCAAGAATGATCAAACAACACAAAGAAGGCCACTATATATTGGTCGGGGGAAAAATTCAAGAGCAAAAAGTTACACTCATAAATATCTATGCACCAAACACAGGAGCACAAAACTATGTAAGACATATCTTAAGGGACATGAAAAACTTAATGTCTAAAAACACAATCTTAACAGGACATCTTAACACTCCCTTATCTCGAAAAGATAGGTCAACCAGACAAAAAATTAGCAAGGAAGTAGCAGAACTGAACCAGAGTTTGGAACAAATGGACCTGGTGGACATATACAGAGTGATCCACCCAACCACAGATGAATACACATTTTTTTCAGCTGCACACGGGTCATTTTCCAAAATAGACCACATACTAGTCCAGAGGTCATGCCTAAGTATATGCAAGAAAATAGAAATTATCCCATGCATACTATCTGACCACAATGCAATCAAATTGTAAATAAATGACAAAAGAAACCAGAAAAACCCACTAAATTCATGGAAACTAAACACCCTACTCAGCAAACAATGGGTCATTGAAGAAATTCAACAAGAAATTCAACAATATCTACAATTCAATGAAAATTCAAGTAAAACTTACCGGAATTTATGGGATGCGATGAAAGCAGTTCTTAGAGGGAAAATAATAGCTATAAACTCATACATTAGGAAAACAGAAAGGGAACAAATTAGCACCTTAATGTTGCACCTCTGACAACTAGAAAAAGAAGAGCAAACAAAACCCAGAGCGCAAAGATGGGAAGAAATCATAAAGATTAGAGCAGAAATTAACTCAATTGAGATGAAAAAAAACAATTCAAAGAATCCACAAATCAAAAAGTTGGTTCTTTGAAAAACTAAATAAAGTTTATAAGCCTCTTGCCA
>PVKA01008492.1:0-50211 GCA_004027165.1 Ctenomys sociabilis
GCTTCTACATAATGCTATGAGAGGCAAGATTTGCACTAATGGTGGTTGGACAGGATATTATGTTGGCTTCTAGTACTATGGACAACCACTAGGAAAATAACAAGGTAGAAAGTATTAATTATTGAATCTGTGATATAATTCAGGTATAAAAAATAAGATACGCAAACAGCTACACTCTCTTAATTTACTGATAAGAGACATGGTATAATAATGTCTGTAAGTATAATATTATGTATGCACCTTCTATGATACCAAAACATTATGAAAACAGTTTGCAATGTATTAATTTATCAAATCCATCTTGTCAAGGCATCTTAAAACTGTCTCATTGATATTTTTACTTCAATAAAATAAAAATTAAAATAAAATAAACAATAAAAAAAAAATTTGTCCTAAAAGTGTTTCGACAGGGTATCATGTCTGCATCTTATACTATGAATAACCCTAAGAAGACAACAATGTGCAATGTATTAATTATTGAAACTCTCCTACTAATCGGTTTTGAAACTGTCTCATTGCCATTTGTTTCTCAATAAAATTATTCAAAAAATAAAAATAAATAAGTAAATACTTGTGTGCTACTGCCCTGAATGATTCAATGTGATCACTGAATGCTACACTTATCACAGGGGCTTTAGTGTCATGGTGCTGTGGATAATATTATACTACCCCCCATATCTTTATAACTTTTGGTCAAATAGACATCAAATTGGCTACTACTTTGCATCCATTGATCTTTTCTACTTTGGACCATATTCAATTCTTAAATTTTGCATGCTTGTTTACTTCAGGTCAGAGGAGAATTTCTGTGAGTTTAGGTATTTGTTTTAGTTGAAATGATTTCTTTGGAGGTAGATGTTTTGGTCGAAATGAAAACCAAATCATTATCCATTGCTCAATGGCTTTGCAAATGTTTTAGAGTAGAACAAATTGAAATATACCTCCTCAAGTGTCCAAATAAATAAACAAGAAGAAAGCTAGGTGTTATCCTCCTTTACACAAAGCCTAAATCTCTCACTTCTTAGTAATTATATTTTGTCAAAAGACAGTACAATGTTTTTGAGTCCTTATACATATTATATACATAATAAAATGGGATGCAATAAGTATATGTCAGATTTAAAGGAAAACACAATCAGTATAAATTTTTACATCCATGTAGGTTTTTATATGATAGAATATGTGGGGTAACTGATTTTTTCTTTAGAACTAAATTTTGCCATTTTTAAATTTTGTATTAATTTTAATGAGAAAGAAAAAACAATGAGGTAGTTCAAAGGAGGTTAGTAGGACAGTTATAATAATTAATACCTTGTGCATTGGCTTCGCAGTAGTTATTCCCAGTACAATATGCAGACATGATCTCTTGTATAAGCAATATTAGTAGAAATATTTCTTCTCATTGAGCTAAGAGAAAGTAGCTGTATATCTATCGTATTTTACATATACATTTTTCACTACAAAATGGTCTTTCATTTATATGTTTCCCTTTTTTTGTTTTGTTTTGTCAGAGATGGGTGTTCCATTAGTGTTAGAGAAGTGCTATTTGGAGCCTTCTTTAAAGGACCTTTACATACTTGGTGCCAGTTCAAATATTGTAGGTACTTAATTCATCAAAATATCCCAAAAATGCTTACTGGAAGAAAGACAGCCTCTTTAACAAACGGTGCTGGAAACATTGGCTCTCTACATGCCAAAAACTAAAACTTGACCCAGGTCTATCACCATGCACTAAACTAAAGTGAAAATGAATTAAAGATCTAATCATTAAAATAGAAACACTAAATCTCTCCTGGAAGAGAAACTAGGAAGAAATCTTGAAGACATAGGGGTAGGAAAACAGTTCGTGAACGAAAATCAAACTGCATGGGAAATACTTGAAAGAATTAACAACTGGGACCTCCTCTTATTCAGAAGTTTTTGCATGTCAAAAGAAACTACCAGCAGAGTGAGAAGACTTTTTTCCACAAATTTGGAAAAAAAATCTTAATTAATAAGCACTTAGACAAAGTTCTTCTATCTAGAATATATAAAGAACTAAAAAACATTATGACCCCCCAAATTTAAAGACCCAATGCAAAAATGGGCATCCAAGATGATCACACACTTCTCAGAGGAAGAAATACATGAAGCTAATACATTTTCCTTTTTTTGTGAAGGTGGTTTTAACTATTACTAAGCTTTGCTCTCAGTTCTGGTAAAAGTGTTAGGTTTTGCAGACTGTGCAGCTCTATCCTAGAACAGAGAAGAAGTCACAGACAATACATAAGGAAGTGATCTTGACTGCATTCCAAACTTTTCTTTCTTTTTTTTTTTCCTTTTTTTTTTGGCGGAACAAGGGATTGAACTCAGGCCCTTGTGCTTGACAGGGAAGTGCTTATTCCACTGAGCCATCTCCCCGGCCTTGACTGCATTCGAATAAAATGTTATTGACAAAATAAACGAACAAAAAACAACCAAGGAGCTCAGATTTAGCCTGTGACCTGTTGTTTCCTGGCTGATGGACTAGAAGAAACATTTGTACAAATGTTGTGGACCAATACTAAGTACAGAACAACTAAGACAATAAGCATACACAGATCTCATTAAATGAATTGAAAACTCCAGAGGTCCATAACAAAGATAAAGGCTTTCAAGGAGCTATGTGACATTCTGAGAAGGAAACAGCGACTGTGCTATGTTTGTATACGAGAGCCGAGAAAGGTTAATAGGAGCCACTAGTAGTATGGAGGGCATTTGACACTCTGTCTAACCATAGACTGGTTGCTTGAAACGACTCCTGAGTTTTTATTTCATTTCATTCAAAATCCACCAAAATCTAACCTTAAAAGCTAGCAAGCTGTGTCCAGCGCTATCATTTACACATAACAAAAGAAAACAGGAATATATGTGCTTACAGTCCAGTTTAAAAATGTCTTCATTACACGAATTTTGAGCACACAAAAACACTGATAAACTCTCTCAGTTGGACCCATTGCTCTGGTTGTTCGGGTCCCGAGCCAGGTCTGCTGTCATTCCTACCACAGCCCTATGATTGTCCAATCATATTGTGCAAAGGAAAACCATAGGCAACACGTTCTTTCTTCTGTACGTACTTCACTTTGGATTGCTCTACAGTGTGCCACACAGTCAAAGCCACCTGCATACACTCACGATTGCATGTCTGAGCATTTAAGCAAAATACATGTTTTTTAATCCTATGGATTAAAATAATTACAACACATTTTTGCGGAAAGTAGGCAAAGATACATCATCAGAGTTACAGCTCTGATGACGAAGTTGGGTTTTGTGAGCAACAGGTATTCCCATCTTGTGAATAGAAATTCCCCAGTTCTCAGAGGGTGTAGTATGGGTTAGATTTAAAGAATAGAACACGAGTCAGGCATGGAGGTACATGAATTTCATCCCAGAATTTCGGAGGTGGAGGCACGATGACTGTTGTGAGTTCAACACCAACTTGAGCTACAAAGAGAGAATGGTAATTTAGACTGAACACGAGAGTGTGATGGCATAATGGCAGGTAGTGCTCCCACTATGAAGTCGTGGTGACATCACAATCAGGAAATATGAGGTCATAATGTGCAATGGTGATGTCATCATTGGAACTTGAGTAAGTGATGTCATAATTGTCGATGGATTATGATGTCATAGTGACCTTGGGGAAACTCTGAGGTCATAATGTGGAATGGTGATGTTGCAGAAGGATCTTGAGTGGGTGATATCATAATGGGCAATGTTTCATTACTTATGATGTCATGGAGACATTTCAAGGTAAAACTTGGAGTGGTGACATTACAGATAGAAATCAGGAGGTGATGTCATGTTTGTAGATGATGCTTCCATTATTATGTCATAAAGTACAACTCAGAGGTCATAATTTGGAATGGTGATGTCACAGCTGGACCTCAAACAGGTTGGGTGATAACAGACGATGTTGCTTCAAATACGATGTCATGGTGACATCATAATGAGGAACTCTGAGGTCATAATGTGGAATGATGACATCACAGCTCACCTTTCTCAGGTGTTGTAATGGTTGATGGTGATTTGATTATCTGTCATGATCTTCTCATAATGGGAAAGCATGAGGTCATAATGTGAAATGTTAATGTTATGGCCAGAACTCAGGTAATGAAATCTTAATGGGACATGGTCTTTCAATGATGATGTCATGGTGACCTCACATTGGGGAACTCTGGTCATAATGCAGAATAATGATGTAATAGCTGGATATCAGGTATTACATAATGGGCAACATTGTCTTGATTAGGATTCCATCGTGAAATCATAATGACAAATTCTGCGGACAGAATTCAGCAGGGTGATATCATAATAGGGATTGTACTTCTTTTTTGGGGGGGATTATACTTCAGTTATGGTGACCTCATGATAGGGAACTCTGAGATCATAATCTTGAAGAGTGATGTAAAAGCCAGAATTCAGTGTGAGATTCAGTGTAACATGCAATGGTGCTTCAGTTATCATGCCACTGTGACCACGTATTGGGGAACTCTGAGGTCATAATATAGCATGGTGACATCACAGCTTGAACTCGGAATTTGATATCATAATAGTAGAATGCTTCTATTACTGTGTCATGGTGACCTCATAAGAGGTCCTAATGCAAAATGGTGATGTCACTGCCCCATTTGGGAGTGTAATATCACAATAGGGATGTTTCCTCAATTATGATGGCATGGTGACTTCATCCTGGGGAAGTCTGAGTTCATAATGCAATTGATTTCATAGTCTGTTATGGTGGGGTTTTTTTATATCATGGTGACCAAACAATGTGAAACTCTGTTAAAAATATGGAATGGTGACTTCACAGCCCTATCTCAGCCCAGAGATGTCATAAAGAGGAATAGTGGTTTGATTATGATGATCCTGAATAGTGATGTAACAGCCAGAATTCAGGGTAAGATGTAATAACACACAGTGGTGCAGCAATTGTTATGTCCTTATGATCCTATATTGGGGAACTTTGAGGTCATAATACAGAATGGTGGCATCACAGCTTGAACTCAAGATTTTGGTATAATAATGGTGGATAGTGCTTCTATTAGTATGTCATGATGACCTCATAATAGGTCACCATGCATCATAGTGATGTCACCGCCCCACTGGGAGTGTAATGTCATAATAGAGGATGTTTCCTCAATTATGACATCACGGTGACCTCATCAGGGGGAACTGAGTTCATGTCACAGAATTGTGACATCACACCTGCAAGGTATGCAGTTGATATCATAATGGGTGATTGTGGTGTGATTATGATTTCATGGCAACCTTGTAATATGGAACTCCAAGTTCATAATGCCGAGTTGTGCTGTCACAGCCCGATGTCTAGCGGTTGATTTCATGGTCTGTTATGTTCTTTTTTTATACCATGGTGATCACAGAACATGAAACTCTCTGGTCATAATGTTGGATGGTGAAGTGACAGCCGGATCTCATCCCAGAGATGCCATGAAGACTGATGGTGGTTTGATTATGATGTCATGGTGACTTCATGACTGGAAAGCTCCGTGATGATAATGCAGAGTGGTGAGTTCACAGGCAGAAATCACAAGTGTGATGTTGTAATTGTAGTGAGTCCTTCTTTTATGCTGTCATTTTGACATAATGAGGAACTTGGAGATCAGAATGCATAATTGTGACGTCACACCCAGATCTCTAGTGGGTGATGTCATAATGGGGATGATAATTTGATTATGAGGTTTTGGTGACCTCATAAAATGGAATACTCTGATTATATTATGAAATGGTGACATCAAAGACAGATCTTGAGAGCCTGATATTATTATGAGTGATGGTGCTTCAATTATGGTGCCATGGTGACATAAGGGGAAGTCCAAGTTGATAATGTGGAATGTTAATGTTACAGCCAGTTGTCACTCAAAGGATGTCACAATGGGGGTGGTGCTTTGATTTTGATGTTATGGTGACCTCATAATGGTGAACTCTCTGGTCATAATATGGAATTCTACTGTAACAGCTGGAATTTGGGCATATGTGTCATTATATGTAATGATGGTTTGATTATGATGACATGGTGACCTCATAATTTGGAACTCTGCAGTCATAATGAGGAGTTCTGAAGTCACAGTCAGAAATTGGGATGGTGATGTTGATATTGTAGATGGTGCTTCCATTATGAGGTCATCATGTCCTCATAATAGGGAACTCTAGAGGCTATAATGTGGAGTGGTGAAGTCACAGCCAGAAATAGGGAGCGTGATTATTATGGTTTTTGTCTAGTTGTCCTCCCAGTACCTCATGCAGAGATGGGGTGGCTCCTAGAGTTTGTGATTGATTTTTAATCCAATGCTGGGATAATGGATGTGAGTACTTTCCATGCCCTGGGATGGCTAATCTGCATTACAATTTAAGGAGGGGAGAGAGAAGTGTTATAATCTGTAGCCACTGCTTTTCCCTTTGCTCTTCATTATTTTCCACGACCATGGACTTCTGCCCTCTGCCATGTGCTGCTCTGCCTTGGAGCCAGCTTTGTATGGACTGAAATCTCATTAACTGTGAGCTAAATAAACCTTTCCTTCCTTAATTCTGAGTGTCAGGTATTTGTTCCAGCTATGAGAGAAAAGTAACCAAGAGAGAATTTGGCACCAGAAAAGTGGTTTTGTGGCTGTAACTGCTTGACCATGTGGATTATGAGCTTTTGAGGAAGGCTTGTCAAGAATAGGTTTGTACATGTCACCCACAAGAGAAGCAGTGGAACTGCTTTGGCTGTTCCGTATGGGAGATTCTGGTCAGAGCTGAGAAGACCAGAAGATAGATAGAAATCCTGCCTGTAAAGACCAGGCTGTGGATGATTCTGCTGGGGAAAAGAACTGAACTACTTGTTGGACTCAAGATTATGTGTGTGATGGCTTGACAGTAAATTGGTCTACATGTTGCTCATGTCCAGGGACTTTGCCTGGAACTAAACCTAAGCGTGGTGGACTGGTTAATCTGGCAAAAGTAATTTCAAGGCAGTAAATGTTGAGGTAGTGGCATGGCTATTTTGGGGGGATGTTGGTCAGATTTATGTTGAGAATCAAAAGCAAGGAGCCCAGCAGGATGATTTAAAATGTTTCTTTGGCCACAAGCGAAGCACCGATAAAGATGTGGCCTTTGAAGACAAAGCTGAAAAGATCTCTCTTTCTGAGAAGGAACAGGCAATGAGAAAAGATGGTCTGAGGGCATCATAGGAAGCAGCACGTCTCTACCCTTTGGTGCCTCAAAACTGCAGAAGTGAAAGACTTTGTTTGGGGAAAAGTCCAAGAGTGCTATGTTCCAGAATGGCACTAGCATGGAGAATTTGTTCCTCTGAATCAGGGTTAGAGTGTTCAGTGATCCAGGCACATGACCCCTACAGCCAACAGAAAAGAAATCCTGGTTCCTGCTCCATCTGGCAGCAGACCTTGGCATCATCCACATGGCATTGGTTTTAGGCGCTTACAGAATGCAAGGGTTCTGAGGTTAAGAAGGCTGCTACCTAGATTTCAGAAGAAGGCCAAGGAGGCCAGGCAGTATACCACAGGGAGGACAGTATATGGAGCTGTGAGTGAAAAGCCTAACATACAGTGAAAAGCCTGTAAGTTTGGAAAAGTCAGGAATCTGAGGAAAACTGCAAGAAAGGAGCGCAGATTACTGAAGAGAGAAACCATAAGAGCAACGAGCAGAACTGTCATGGGGGTGAAGCGACATGGAGCTCACAATTTGCCACAGATTGCTTCGGATGTTCCACATGCAACTACGGGACTTAATGTTTGCCTCTCTGAATTATGGACTTGGTTTCATCTCAATACTTGGTATTCTGTGTGTCCGTTTTGGAATGGTAGTATTTATCTTGTACCATTAAATGTTGGAAGTGTTTAAATTTTCACTTGTGCAGGAGCTTACAGCTAAGAACTTGGGACTTGGACTTTTCAACAATGCTGAAACTGAAGGGCTTTGGCAACTCTTAAAGATTTACTAAAATTCATTTTGCATAAAGGAATGTGCATGAGTGTTTGGGGGCCAAGGGAGGAATGACATTGTTTATATCTAGGTGTTCCCCAGAAAGCCTCATGCAGTAATGGTGTGGCTTCTAGAGTTTGTGATTAATTCTTGATCCAATGCTGGGATTATGAGTGTGTGTGGTATCCCTGCCCTGTGGTGGATAACCTGCACTACAGTACAGAGAGGAGAGAGGCTTTCTAGAAGCTGCAGCCACTGTCTCTCTGTTTGCTCTTTGCTATTTTCCACCACTAAGAAAGTTCACCCTCTTCCATATGCCACCCTGCCTTGGAGCAAGTGTAGACTGAAACGTCCACTAACTGTGAACTGGATAAACCTTCCTTCCTTAATTTGGGATGTTGGGTATTTGTCCTGGTAATGAAAGAAATGGGAAACTCTGAGGTAACAATGCAGAATGGTGATGTCACAGCTAGATCCCAGGCAGGTGATGTCATAATGGTGGATTATGCTTTTATTATAATTTCAGGGTGACATCATAATGAGGAGCACTGAGGTCATAGTGTTTAATGCTGATATCACAATCTTCCATTAGGTGATTGATGTCATAATCGGTTATGGAGGTTTTATTATGGTTTCATGGTGACCTCATCGTGGGGAACTCTGAGGTCATAATATGGAATGGTGATGTCACTGCCAGATCTTGGGAGGCTGAGGTGATAATTATAGATGAGGCTTCGATTATGAGGTCACGGGGCTTTGGTTTTCATGTTGTGGTGACTTGATTATGGTAACTCTGAGATCATAATGCCAGTTGGTGCTATAATAGCTGGAAGTCGGTTCACTGGTGTCATAATGGGCGATGGTGGTTCGAATATGTTGTCATGTGACCTCATAATGGGGAACTCTGAGGTCATAATGGGCCATGATGCTGTGACAGCCAGATGTCAGGCCTGTGATACCATATTGGGTGATGGTGGTTTGATTATAACGTCATAGTGATCTCATAATGGGGAACTCTGAGGTCATAATGCAAAATAGTGAGACCAGAAACAGAGCTCACTTGAGAGATGTCAAGAATGTAGATGATGCTTCAAATTATGTTCTCCTGGTGATTTCACTATGCGGCACCCTAAGGTCATAATGCACCATGGTGCTGTAACTGTTGGAAGTCAGGCCAGTGACACCATAATGGGAAATGGGGGATTCAATTATGATGTCATGGTTACCTCATAATGGGAAACTGTGAGGTTATATTGTGCAATGGTGATGTCACAGCCAGATCTCCGCCTGGGGATGTCTTAATGGGTGACGGTAGGTTAATTATGATGTCATGTGGACCTCATAATGGAGAGTTATGAGGTCCTAATGCAGAATGCCAATGCCACAGCTGGATTTCAGGAGTGCAATGTCATAATGGGAGATGTTGCTTCAATTATTATATCATGGTGACATCATAATGGGGAACTCTGAGGTCATAGTGTGGAATGGCGATGTCACAGCCAGATCCCGGCCTGAGGATGTCTTAATGGGAGATGATAGTTCAATTATGATGTCATATGGACCTCATAACTGAAAACTCTGTGATGATAATGCTGAGTGCTGATTTCACAGCCAGAAATTGGGAGATGACGTCATAATCATAGATGGTGCTTCCAGTATGCTATTATCATGACCTAATGGGGAACTCTGAGGGCAGAATGCAGGATGGTGATGGCACACCAGAACTCCACTGGGTCTTGTCATATTGGCAATGGTTATTTGGTTATGTTTTAGTGATGACCTCATAAGTGGGAGCTCTGTGGTCATACTGTGGAATGGTGACAGCAGAGTCACATCTCAAGAGGGTGATGTCATAATGGATGATTGTGCTTTAATTATGATGTCGTAGTGGCATTTAATGGGGAACTCTGGGGGAATAATGCAGAATTATGATGTCACAGCTGAACTTTGGGCCAGTGGTGACATAATGCATGGTAGGTCTTTGATTATGATATCATGGTGACCTCACAATGGGGAATTCTGAGACTGTAATGCAGAATGGTGATGTCATAGCTGGACTTTGGGTGAGTGCTCTCATAATGGGTGATGATTCCTTAATATTGATGTCATGGTGACATCATAATCAAGAAGTCTGAGGTGATGATATAGAAAAGGGATGTCACAGACAGATCTTGGGTGGACAGTGTCAGAATGATAGATGGTGCTTACATTATGTGGCCATAGAGACCTTATGATGGGAATCTCTGAGATCATAAAGAGGAATGGTGACATCACACTGGGATCTTAGGTGGGTGATGTCATAACGGGTGATGCTGATTCAATTTTGTCATAAGATGACCTTATAATGGGGAACTCTGAGGTTGTATTGTGGAATGGTGATGCTACACCCATAACTCAGCTGGTGATGTCATAATGGAGATTTTACTCATTCTGCTGCCATGTTGACCTCATAATGGGGAACTCTGAGGTCGTAATGCACAATGGTGATGTCACAGCAAGAATTCACATGGTTGATATGAGAATTGGAACGGTGTTTATGCTTTCACCACATGGTGACCACATAATGGGAAATTTTGAGCTCCTAATGCTTAGTGGTGATACTAAGCTTGACCTGGTGATGTCATATTGGGAGATGTTGCTTCATTATGAGGTCATGGTACCTTGATTATGATGTCATGGTGACCTCATCATGGAGAACTGTTAGTGAAATACTGATGTTATAGTTGGAAGTTAGTCAGGAGATGTCAGAATGGGAAGGGTGCTTTGACTTTGATATCATGGTGACCTCATAATGGTGAACTCTGAGGCCATAATCTGGAATGGTACTGCCACAGCCTGACTTCAGGTACAGTTATACCATTATGGGCAATGGTTTGATTATGATATCATGATGATGTCATAACTTGGAACTCTACAGTCATAATGCAGAACAATGATGTTGCATCCAGATCTCAGGTGGGTGATGTCATAACAGGGAATTGTGCTTTGATTATGATTTCAGGATAATCTCATTATGGTGAATTCTGAGGTTATAACATGGGATGTCACCCCTGAAAATTGGCTGGTAATGTTCTAATGGGGATGACAATGTTACTATGATGTCATGGTCACCTCATAATTGTGAACTTGGAGACCATAATGCTGGGCAGTGAAGTAGCAGCCACAGCTTGAGGAGCAGGTATCACAGTGGGTGATGGTGGTTTGATTATGATATCATGGTGACCTCATAATGGGGAAATCTGAAATCATAATACACCATGGTACTCTAAAAGCCAGAAGTCGGGCTGGTGATGTCGTAATGGGCGATGGTGTTTCAATTATGATTTCATGGTAACCTCATGATGGCGAAGTGTGATGTGATAATGTGGAATGGTGATATTCCAGCCAGAGATCAGGAGAGTAATGTCATAACTATAGAAGGTGCTTTGATTATGATGTCATAATGATCACACAATGAGAGCTCTGAGGTCATAATGCAGAATGGTGATGTCATAGCCAGAACTCAGCACAATGATTTTATAATTATGAGATCATTATGTGGAATAGTGGTGACACATCCAGACCTCAGGTGGGTGATACCATATTGGGTGATGGTAGTTTGTTTATGATATCATGGTGAAATCGTAATTGGTAACTCTGTGGTTATAATGCAGAGTGGTGATGTCACAGCCAAAAACTGGGAGGGTAGTATCATAATTGCAGATGGTACATCTATTATGAGGTTATGGTGACCTCATAATGGGGAACTATGAGGTCATAGTGTGATGTCTCAGCTGAAATTCTGGCAGGAGATGCCATAATCAGAATGATGCTTTGATTTTCATGTCAAGGTGACCTAATATTCATTAGCCCTTAAATCATAATGTAGAATGCTGATGTCACAGCCGGGTCTTGGGCAGGTGATGTCATAGTGGGCAATGGTTCCTCCATTCTGAGGTCATGGTGGCTTTATAATGGTGAACTCTGAGGGCAGCATGCCAAATGATGATGTCACACCCAGAACTCAGGTAATGATGTCATAATCAGATTGTACTTTGATTATGATGCAATGGAGACCTCATAACAGCAAGCTCCAATGTGGAGCTAATGTGGAATGTGGAATGGGGATGTTACATCCCGCGTCTGATGGATGATGTCATAATGGGTGATGTTGCTTCTATTTTGATGTTACTGTAACATCATAATGGGAACTCTGAGGTCATATTGTAGAGTGATGGTGTCACACCCAGAACTTGGTGGATGCTGTCATAATGGGGATGATACCTTATGATATCATTTTTACCTCATATTAGGGAACTTGTAGGTCATAATGTGGAACGGTGATAGTACAGCTGGATATTAGGTGGGTGATGTCATAATCTGGATGGTGCTTTGGTCTTAATGTCACAGTGACTTTATAATTGTGAACTCTGATGTCATAATGCAGAATGATGCTGTCACAGGCGGCCCTCGGGCGGGTTATGTCATTATGGGTGATCTTTCTTTGATTAGGATGTCATGATGACCTCATAATGTTTCACTCTGTGGTCAATGCAAATGGTGATATCACATCCAAACTTGGGTAGGGATGAGCCAGTGTGATCTCCTTAATTGAACAAGGAAGGATCTCCTTAATTCAACAAGCAAGGTTTTACTTTTATGTGTTGAAAAGCCAGCATGAATGTCAAAATAACAGGCTCTAGGCCAAGGCAAGTGACCTCTAACAAATCTCAGAAACCAGAATGACTGAAAATCAGAAGTGACGGTCGAGTTGGAGCTGCAATTAGATAGGCACTTGCTCCTGAGATGGTGCCAGGAAGCAGAGCTGCCAGAAAGCAGATTCCATATTCTGAACAATGCCAGGGCATCAGCAAATCCCTCTTAACAGGGTTGGCACTAGCACGATGCCCCAATACAAGTTTGAAGAGAAAAATGTGAAATAACTTGAGTTTTCCAAGAAGAAAACAAGAGCCATTGGTAAGCTAACAAACTATTTTTCAAATCTAAAGATGTGTGTGTGTGTGTGTGTGTGTGGTGTGATGTGTGTGTATGTTTCTTCATTTGTCTTGGGCAGGGCATCTCATCTTTAACACGATGATTTGCAAACTTTTTATTAGTGCGTTTTCCTGTGCCTTCTATGACAGAAAATCACATATTCCTGGCAATATGCATTTCTACTATATTTCACCTCATGTGAGATACACACAATCACGCACGATGTACATGCACACATATAGCTTGAACATACAACATTGATGTAGTTTAGAAATAAATTATGGACGTTAATATACTTATGAATCTCTTCAGTTGTATCAGTTGGATTAATTCAATCGTTGTTTAAAAACTAGTGAATATTCTCCCATGGGGAATATTGGTGTTCCAGAATAGACTTCATTCCTCTGTGTGGGTTGAGGCTAGAGACCTAGAGCACACTGGCAGGCTGATTTTGGAACGTAACATCTTAGAGGGAATACTCTTTTGGGCCAGGGCCATATTCCTAGCTAAGATGCCTAGGTCAGGGTGGAATAAGAGAGACTAGCACAGAAATATTTTGCTATTCTCCCAAGAGAGAGATCATTCCTCTGTCCTCAGCTCCTAGCCCTCACACACAGTTCTGCCCTAGAGAACATACAGGGTCTCTCTTGTACTTGTGATCTCAGAGGAGTTATCATCTATAGTTGATTCACAGCATGGATAATTTTTTTTTTCAAAGTGCAAAGGAAGAGGCAAGGAAGAATAGCCATCCTTAATCAAAAAGAATGTGCATGGAATCATGGGTGAATGAAGCAGCTGCAGAGATAAATGGAGACGCTATTCTCCTGGGATATTCTCCCGTGCTTCTTAGACAGTGTGTCTGTTCTTGCATGAGATGGTCTCTTTGAAGCCCAGTTTTCTTCTCTATCAGATGCAGATAACAGACTTCATACGAAATATTTGTTGCACAGTTGAAATGAGCATGTCAGAGATCACATACAGAATAAATCATATCACAGGCATGATTTCCCTGAGGTTGTACCATTCTGTTTAGTTGTTTACCTATTTGAGGCATTATCCAGTTAATTTTTTTTCCCTTTTTCTTTTCTTTTCTTTTCTTTTCTCTCTTTCTTTCTTTCTTCTTTCTTTTGGGTCTACAGGGTCTCACTACTAGATCACACTCACAGTGATTCTTCTGTTTATAGCTTCCCAAGAGCTGGGATTACAGGCACACACTACCACTCCCAATCTCAATCTCCATCTCAGCATGCCCCGGGGGGGGGGCTGGCATGGCAGGCCTGAGAACCGAACCCCCAACCCCAGTGTCTGCCTAAGCAGGCACTTTAGTCCGATGAGCTATTCGGCTGGCCCCTGTCCAGTTAAACCTTGAAAGAAGAGAGGGTTGTATGTGTTATCATACATTGGTACAGTAAGATAACCTATACCACTCTTTCTTTTTTTTTTTTTTTTTTGAGACAGGGTCTCATTGTGCAGTTCAGGCTGGCCTTGAGCTCACTTTGTAGCTCAGGCTGGTCTCGAACTCACAACAATCCTCCTGCCTCAGCCTCCCGAGTGCTGTATACCACTCTTTCTAACTGGCCATTGATCAATGAAGTCTTTGTTATGGAAAATGGGTTTAACCAGGAAATATAAATATAAAATAGCACAGTGTATCACTGAAAATATTGCCTCACATTGGAGTATGCTTGTCTAAAGAATGAAGCTCTTTCTGATTAATGTGTATGAGGACGATTCTTAAATTCTGCCATTTAACAGAATCATTAGCTGGCTTTGAGTTGTGCAAAATGTGACCCCTCTCTCAGAGCTCCTTAGTCAGTAAGTATGTGCTGGCGTACTTGATTATAGTGTTCACAGGTCCGCAAGGGATGTGGATGCAGCTGGTCTGAAAATCAGAGTCTAAGAATCATTAATCTTGGGGCTGGGGATGTAGTTCAGTGGTACAAGTGCCTGTTTGGCAAGTGCAAGGTCCTGAGTTCAATTCCCAGCAGACACCCCCTCATTTTTAAATTTTAATTTCTGTCTTTTTTTTTTTTTTTTTGTATTTTAGGGAAGGGTCTACAGGGTGTTCAGGGTCTAACTACTAGATCGGACTCAGTGATCCCCCTGTTTAAAACCTCACAAGAGCTGGGATCACAGTCTTGCACCACCATGCCCAGTCTCAAGCGCCATCTCAACACACCCCAGAAGTGGGGCCAGCACAGCAGACCCAGGGACCCAACCCCAGGTCCCTGTGCCCACTTGCAGGTGCTTTAATCTGCTAAGTTATTTGGCCGGCCCAGCCCCTCTCAAAAGAAGAATGAATCATTAATCTAGAGAGAAATTTTTATGCCCATCCCTACATATCAACATTTTCTGATGCTTAATTAAACAACTAAATTCAATCAAACAAAATTATTACTCTTCTTTCAACTCTTCTTCATTCAATCTGTGGCTTGCGTTTCCGAAAACATGAGGAGATATAAATAAAGGGGATGTTGAAGTGATGGTGAGATCAGACAAGAATGGATCCAGTGTGCAGCGAGTCTCAGCCAATGCCACACACATCAGTCAAAGGAGAATATGTGTTCTGACACCCAGCAACCCTGAAAGCTCAAGGTGCAAGGCGATCTCTGGGTTGTGAACTTCGGCTCTGGTGCTGAAACAGAGGAATGTCTATTGCTTCTCAGCAAATAGATTAGAAATAAGTCAGCAAGTGCTGTTCCTTTGAAGGCAATTTATCTGTCTCAGTGAAAGGGACAAAAACTCTCAGTGTCCTGTGAGGTAGATGTTGCTTATTAAACAGAGTTTTAAAACTTGAGCGTGTATTAGCTAAATGAAGGGGATTTGAATAGATCTGTTGTGCTTTTAAGGGAAGCTTCCTCTATACATGCTATTGTTTGTGGATTGATGGTTTTGGACAAATGGTGATACCCCTGGAGATAGAGAAATGGATGACTGTCAAGGTGTTAGATGATGGCCCCTCCGTGGATAGAGATGCACATGATTGCCAAGGTGCTAGCATTTTGAATGATTAAGGGAGGTACATACACACACACACACACACATACACACACACACACTAGAGAGAGAGAGAGAGAGAGAGAGAGAGAGAGAGAGAGAGAGAGAAATTGTTAGGGCATCCTTTTCATTTAAGCTGCTTTGTGACCTAATTTGTCTGTTTGTGTTGTCTGGCTGTTTCCATTTCTGAGTAACTACAGCACATTGACACTTTGTACTTGCACCTGAGTGTAGAGCTTTAATTAGACCAGTATACTCAGAGCTTTTGGTAGAAAAAAAAAGTCTTGAAGACCGCCGGTTTATAGTCCCCTTGCTGACATGTGGCTTCATCTTTTTGCATGTTTAAAGGCAAGCTGGCTTCTGCTGTGTCCTTGGCTTTTTGAGAATCATTTCATTCATGACTGGACTGATTATGACAACCAAATTTGATCTGTTAGAAAAGTAGTTGTAGTCCCTTTTCCTGAAAGATCTGACAAAAAGAAATGTGTTTTCATAGGTACTTTCATGTCCTAAGGTTTTCTATTAGGATATCTCTGTCTCTCTGCCTCTGTCTGACTCTGTCTCTCAGCCTCTATCTCTCTCCTCTCCTCTGTCTCTGTCTCTGTCTGTATCTCTCTCTGTCTCTCTCCCCCTACCCCACTCCCTTTCTTCACCTCTCTCTCCCTCCCCACCTCCTTTCTTCTTTCCCTCCCTCCCTCTCCCCTCCTCTTTCTTCCCATCTTGCAACAACAATTAGTCCTAGATTAAATATGACCTTACGTTCTTTCTCTACTAGTGCCCAACAAATTGTAAACGTCTGGTATAAAAAAATAACCGTCTCTCCAAATTGCTGACAATGAAGGAAAGCCAATGCCTTGCCTGTTCTTTAACACCCTTACTCCCCCCGCCCCCACCACTGCTTCACCCTTAATTCTCGCCTAGAAATGTAGCTGAGTGATAGATCACTTGATTAATATGTGTGAGACCCTTGGTTCAAGCCTTAGCAGTGCAAAGCAAAACAAAGTACTTATTCACACATGATGTTTTCACTTCAGATATTTTGGTAATCTCATGTTCTTGTCTAGATAATTTTGCTTGCTGCTGTTTTATAAATGAAAATCATACCAGTGCCTGATGTATTTGACAATGTATTTATGTCAAGACCTGGGTTTAATAATTATAACTAGCAACCAAATTATGAAAAATTATGCAAAGTAAGTTTAAAAAGTGCACTCCAAGTATTTAACGTTTTTAATATTTTATTACTCAATTTTAAATCACTTGTTGCAGAAATAGACAAAGCTCGCTTCAGTGCATGTTGATATTTAGATCTCACGGATGATTATCTTAGAAAATTCACATGAGTTGAGTGAAAAATAATTATGACTACATGATGGTAGCAGGAAATCTCATTACAATTTTCTGAGAAAACAGTTACCATCAGGCGACAGACTTGTGCATGAGTAAGAAAACTACAGTGCTGAACCTTAGGGGTGATTAATGAACATTTACCGGAAGTTACTTAGTGCTTCAGATGTTTCTCTCCAAATTGGCATCGGTTGATTTATTAAATAGCAGTGTCATTAGACATGGTAGGAAATATGATTGCAAAATAAGTGTTGCTGGTTGAGGAAATACATGTGGGCATGAGCACTGAAGAGGTATGAGTTGTAGGTAGGTTCCCCAGGTAAGCTCTTCAATGCATCTCTTGCTTGGGGAAAGCTGGTCTTGCACACCTCTGCCTCCTGGTGGAATTTTCTTCAAAATATGAGCATCTGATTGCAAGTGAGTCATTGAAAAAGGATAGTTCAGCTCTTAAAATTCAAAAAGCACATAACCCAGTCAAATGGGACAGTGACCTGAACAGACTCATGTCAAGTGAAGAACTGTATGCGACACATAGGTGAAAATATGTTCAACACCTTTAGCCATTAGGAAAATGCAGATCAGTGCCATGTCAAATAGCTTAGTGGATTAAAGCACCTGCATGCAGGTGCAAGGACTGGAGGTTTAATCCCCGGGCCTTCCATGCCAGCCCCAGCCCCAGAGCATGCTAAAACAGAGATTGAGAATGGGCATGGTGATGCATGCCTGTAATCCCAGCTCTTGGGAAGCTATAAACAGGGGGATCACTACAAGTCCGATTTAGTAGTGAGACCCTGAACACTCTGTAGACCCTTCCCTAAAATACAAAAAAAAAAAAAAAAGGAAAATGCAAATCAAACCTTCACTGAGGCTCCATTTTACACTCATCAGAAAGGATATCTTCTAGAATACATAAAACAACCAATATTGGCAAGAATGTGGAAAAACAAGCTCTTCTATGGTGGGAATTTAAGTTAGTCCAGCAACTGTGCAAACTAATATAGAGGTTCAGAAACTAAAAGTGGAGCTAGCACTGGGTCCAGCCACACCATTCCTTGGTGTCATGGTTGATACACTGTATCAACTTGAAGTGGCAAAGCTTACCTAAGCAACTCAGTGGTGCTATATTCTGGGGATAGAGAGAACATGCCCTTACCGCTGGGATGTTGGCCCTTGTGTCAACCTGAGAAGTCTAAAAGTTCAACTAAGGGACTCAGCAAGGGGCCAGTGTCCTTACTCTGTAAATATCCTCAGCTTGTGGAAGGGAAGGGCAGGGAGATGGTGATTTACTCTCGTTGCTGTTGCTGTCTTCTGTAGCCATGAACAGTTGTTCCTGTGCCATGTCACCTTGCCTGGAAGCCAGCTGATTATGGACTGAAAATCCACAAGATGCAAGCTAAATAAACCTTTCCTTCTTTAATTTTTGGATTTTGTATCAGCAAGCAGAGTAACCACGACACTTGATATATTGCCAAATGCCTTAAAGTTAGCAGGCTATAGTGACACCTGCATGATCATGGTTATTAGAGGACAAGGCACCAAGGTACTCATCGGCAGAGCAATGGGTAAAGAAAAGGAGGCACTATGGAGAATCGTCCCTTCATAGAGAAGAATGAAATTGTGGCCTTTGCAGGATAATGGATGGAAATGGATACATTTAATCTTGTTAACTGACCTAAGCAAGATTCACCAAAACATGTTTTTTTTTTTTTGTTTGTTTGTTTTTTTGTAATACAGAGAATCTAAAATAGATGACAAGAAAGTGCCAGGGAGAATATTATTAAATGAAATGAGACAGAAGAAGGGAAAATGGGTGAGACATCATGGAATAAGGGTACAAAAATGGGGAATGGGGGATGGACATGATCCAAATATATGCATGTGTGACACATTTCATAATATCAATTAATCAAAATTTATTCTTATTGCAACGTCATATGGTAGCGAAGTTGCAAAGACAGCTTGCTCAGCCTTGGGCAAACAACCCAATTGCTTAAATCCAAAAGGAAAATGGATCTAAAATACTAAGTGTAGTTAAAGGGTATCATTAATCTAAGTTTTCCCTAATGTAGATGCGTGTCATTTGTTATGGTTTACAGCTAGATGTTCCACCCAAAAGCCTAACGAGCTTATGCACAGGGCTTTTGAGAAATAACCAGAACATGCTGGATGCAACACCAGACCCATTGATGGGTTCATAGCTAGGACGATGCTGGGAGGTGAAACCTGGCAAATGGAGGAGGCTCACTGCGGATGTGGTCTGCATGCACACGGATCACTCCTCCTGCTTTGAGCACTGGGTGCCTCCTGCCTACCCTGCCATGGATTCTTTCTCTTCTGGGATGCCGTGCTGTCCTGCTGCCCCGCCTTGGAGCCAGCTGCCTACATACTAAGACCTCTATAAACTATGCACTACAATAGACACTTCTCCTTTTAACTTGTCAGTTTCAGATATTTTTGTACCGGCAAAGAAAAAATAGCTAAGACATAGCTGATTAGTGAACATATTAGTATATTTGATCAAAAGAGATGTTGACTGGATTCAACCTTTTTTCTCCCCCAAATACACTGAGAATAAAAGAAACATCGAAGTAGTGAAAGTAATACTTAGGTGGACACCCCATGGAGACATATAGCTGGACATTTAGGATTGCTTTTTTTTTTTTTTGTATTTCAGGGAGGAGTCTACAGAGTGTTCAGGGTCTCACTACTAGATTGGACTCATAGTGATCCACCTGTTTACAGCCTCCCAAGAGCTGGGCGTACAGACATGCACCACTGCTCCCAGTTCCAATCACCATTGCAGTATGCCCTAGGGGCAAGGATGGCATAGCAGGCCTGGGGATCGAACGCCAGGCCCCTGCACTTGCTTGCAGATGCTTTAATGTACTGAGCTATTTGGCCAGCCCTCTAGGATTGCTCTTATATTATCTCCCAGGCTATGTGATAGCTGTTCTGTGTTATCTTTCCCTCAAACTGAGAATGAAAAATCACTGCTCTCTTATCACCCATACTGGGTGTTTAAAATTCAAATTCTTGAGCCTGGCCATCGACGTGAAACCAAAGTGCGGTGCTTGAAAGTTGACCAGCCAGGCCAGAGCACTATTACAAGGGTCCGGCTTTGAAGGGTGCTGTGGTCATGAGGGTGGAGCCTCAGACGTGGGATGAGTGTTCTTGTGAAAGAGGCCTACAAAGCTCCCTGGCCTTTCCTCCAGGTGAGGACACAGGGTGAGGGGCCCATCTGAGAGCTGAGAAGCAGCCCTCCCTGGCTATGGTCTCTGGCCCTGCCTGACCCTGGACTTGCCACCTGAACAAGCTTCCAGAATGGTGAAGTCTGGGCCGAGAGAAGACGAGAGCCACTTGAGATCTGACCAAATGGAGCAAGAGTATTCTAACCGGAGGAAGGTTGGAGTGAGGAGCAGGCCAAGGGAGAGCTGGCTTCCCCTACTCTGTCTTCTGAACTCCATGGTACAGGTCTAAAATGTCGAAGACTTATATCACTTGGTTTCTCTTAAAACTTTCAGAGAAAGAAGAAAATACACCATGTACTTAAGAGTGAAGCATCGTGTGTGTGTGTGTGTGTGTGTGTGTGTGTGTGTGACAGTTGAGATTGAACCCAAGGCCTTCAAACCATGCTACACTCCTAGATATTTAAAATAAGAAAAAAAAATAGACCAGATCTTATCAAGTTGCTAAATTGCCCAGGCTAGGCTTGAACTTTGAGTTCTTCCCATTTTTTGCTTCCCAGAAGTCAAGGGGCACAGGTTTGTGTGCCACTGGTGTAAAGTGTGAGTTGTGATTTCAGGCAATGGGAGTTGGCCGCAGGTTTGCTTATGTCACAAATCAGTTCATGACTTTGGAAAATGTATCTAGAATACTAAGTGTAGTGTACAAAAATTATTAAAACCTCGTTAGAAACTTTTCTCAAGCATGCAAAAGAAATGTACACATATGTGTATGTAGGCATTGGAGAGAATCAGATACGGTACTGGTGTCCCAGAGACCAAGACAGACCTCTTAACAATCCACCATTTACCAAGGCAGGCTTTCCTAATAAAGCAGGTCATACAAATGTCCACCTGCCAACCTATTGGGTTCAAAAGAATAATCCTCTTTATCAAAAACACAGTATACTATTCTTTAAAGCAAACTGGTTTATCTATGTTATCAATAAAAAGAATCTCCTAGAAAGATGCTCCAGAGAAGGGTGTATTTTGACAAGTGGGTACATTCTAACTTACCATGTCTTCTCCCCTAGGTAATTCACAAATGAACTGTTTCTTTAAAGTCTGAGAACTTTAGAAGATAAATGGCACAGCTATCATTGGTGTGTTTATTTTCTGCCTGTTGCTTTGAACTTATGTAAATAATTTCAGAGGCATGTTGAGAAATGCTAGATGTTGGAGATTTGCGTCTCTTAAACAGGTGGCAATTGAGCTCAGATCCTCACATCTCTTAGTTTATGTGTTTGTCTACATGCTGGACCACATGATTATGATTAGGCCTCGAGACTAGAATTAATCTTTTTGCTTAAAGCACTGGCTCTGAAGCAGAGATTATTTATTGACAATTCCAGTTCAGCCCAGCAGACTTTTGGCAATGCATGGAAACAGTTTTGGTTTGGAGAGAAAATAGCTGTGCTGTCATCAGGTTAGCAGAGACCAGTAATATTGCTATCACAAAATGCACCCAAAAGTCCCCACAGCAAAGTCCCCAAATACCAATAGTGCCAAGGCCACAGGAGCTGACACTCCCTCAGCTAACGGGAGAGTGGTCTGCCACTCTGTGGACCTTGGAATTTTTGTTGGCAGAGTCCTGATGCAGCTGGGGATTTAATGTTTTTGCATTCCAGAAAAAAGGCCTGTGTGAGTCACGACCTATCTGCTATTCAGCTTAACCATAGCAAGAAATACCTGGCCTGCAAGCTTCCCCGTAACGTGTGTCTGATGTCGCGCCAACTCTGTCCCATAAATCTGTGAGGACGCCCACCTGAGTGTAGCCGCTTTCTGCAGGGGAACGCCAGTCCAGATGGTGCGTCACACATGGTGCAGCTGTGTTTTTTTGTTTGCAAGCCCTGGACATTTGTCTGGTCATTACAAACAGTGGCAAACACTCAGGTGCACAGACATGCATTTGCATCTTATGGTACAACATATATATATTTTTTGACAGACAGAGATATTCTTGGTGGCATAAGGAGGTTTTTTGGTAGACCAAATTGGAAGAGTTGTTTTGCTTTCCTGAATGGATGGTTAGCAGTCTTTTCCATTGTTTCCTGGGTGTTAGGAATCTAGGGACACAAAAAAGAATTTCTTTTTCTATATGTTGTAGGCTAAGCTACTGCACAGGAATCTATTGCTATGCTAGAAATTAACATCATTTATTGAGACCAATGGGTGACCAACTCAACCTAGCTCTAATGACAGGAACCTGGGTCTTTTCTGACAGCTGTGGTGATAGATGACCTCTTACCTCTGTTGGACATGGCTACACCGTCTTCTCCTTTCCAGTTGTGTGGGACTTAGGAATATGCTGAGATAATATTGCATTCCTTGGTCATCACTATGACAAGGGTAATGTGAGCTTTCATTCTGTGGTTCTGTTTCATCCTGCAAAACTCTTACTATGGTTTGTAACGTTCGTATGTCTCCCAAAGCCCAAGCATTGAAAGTTTGATCCCCCAGAGTAATGCTGTGGGTTGCTTCTGAACTGTTTAAGAGGTGAGGCCTAGTAGGAGGTCTTTAGGTCATCGGAGTATATCTTTATAGGACGTCATGGGATTGGTCTCTTCTTCCCTCTTTCACTTTCTTCCATGATATGAGTGGTTTTGGTCCACTATGTGTTTCCACTGTTTAGAGCTGCTTCACCCAATATAGCAGGGCCAAGCAATCATAGATTGGAACCTTTGAAACTGAAGGTCAAAATAAACCTGTCCTCATTCTAGTTTGATTATGGTAGGGATTTTTTTTTTATTTTTTTATTTAGTACAAGAGATACAGGGTCTACAGGTCTCATTAGGAAGATCGGACTCACAGTGATCCTCCTGTTTGCAGCCTCCTGAGTGCTGGGATTACAGGTGCATACCTAGCATCAGTCACCATCTCAGTGCATTCCGGACGTGGGGCTAGCACCACAGGCCTGGGGATCGAACCCCTGGCCCATGTGTCTGCGTAAGCAGGCAGTTCAGTCCACAGAGCTATTTTACCATCCATAGGGATTCTTTTACAGTGATCGAAAACTGACTAACACAGCTGTATTGTAGAGGGCTGAACTAAGAATCTTCTACTGACTTGGCAGAAGTAAATCGCCGTGTTGCAGGAGGACCATACGGCCAGCCCCGAAGGACAGTGTCCAACAGTGAAGATTTCTCCTTGGGCAACAGCCAGAAATCACAGGAGGAGCTCATTCCCACAACCACAAAAAAGTAGCTTTTTAAAAATTTTTTAAAAAAATTTTTATTAAAGAACAAATAGCAATAAGACAGTTTCAAGACAAATTAACAGGACAGATTCAATAAATTAATACATTGCAAACTTTTCGTAATGTTTTGGTATCATACAGGGTGCATACATGATATTATACTTACAGACATTATTATAGCAGATATCTCTAATCAGTGCATGAAGAGAGTGTAGCTATATACTTATTTTTTATAGCTGAATTATATCACAGATTCAATAATTAATAATTTCTACCTTGTTATCTTCCTAGTGCTTGTCCATAGTACTAGAAGCCAACATACTATCTTGTCCAACCACTATTAGTGCAAATCTTGCTTCTCATAGAATTATGCAGAAGCACGGCATATTTATCCTAACTGTACTGTTTATACACACACAGCATGATTCTTCCTTTCTATACACTTTCCTTTGTCTACACCTGTCAAAGATGGCCATTCCATTGTCATTAAACCAATTTAGGTGCCTAAACTCGGCGACACAATCCAACACAGTCCAGCATTCCACAATAATAGTGAGTTGTCCGAAGAAGTTGTTGACTATAGCCATTTACAGCTCAACTTATTATTATGGCCCTGTGTTATATACCTCATTTTTACACTTTTCTGCTGGATGGTTAAGGCCGAGATAGAGCAAGACCTATATACCAAAAGATGTAGCTTTTGTTTCAGATGAGTTCAGTGAAATCCCCTTAGTGTTTATCTTGTAATCCTGTACCTTACTCTGTAGATCTTTTGTCTGTGTCATCCATGTGGATGAGTCACAGTCAATGCTTGACCAGTTTGCTCTCTGTGAGAGCCTGAGAGAAAGTTTTCTGTCCGTGTGACTCTCCCCAAGCACACTATACATCATCAGTCTCTTTCCTCTGTGGCTCCATAATCTCTTAGATCAGAAAATTTGAGGCACAACTGAGTTTCATGATGTCACAGTACAGGTTCACCTATGTCCTGAGTCTTTGCTGACCTTCAAAGGCTAGGGTCAAAATGTTGGCAGACCTTGCGGCTCTTTTATTTCTGCAATTTTGATCTGTGAACTTAGGTTGTTAACCATCCAGAAGAAAAGCTGACTAGTACCCTGCAGCATATGCCGTTCAGTTTGCCCTAACTATCAGACTAAATTCTTTTCAGCTATTGTTGTACATTTCTATTTGCATTTCTTCTTTTGACTTCTTATACAAGGGAGACTATACGATATTTGTACATGTGTGTCTGGTATATTCACTTATGAGCATATGTTCAAGTGGCATCCACTTCAATATAAATGCTTCAAGTATATCATTCTTTATAGCTGAGTAATACTCCATTATAGAAAATACCACATCTTTTTCAACCATTCCTCATGTGACGGACATCTTGGTTGTTTCCAAGATTTTGCTATCACAAATTGTGCTGATATAAACATAGGTATACAAATATCACTATGATATAATGTTTTCAGTTCCTCCAGGAAAATTCCCAGTAGCGAGATAGCCGGCTTGAATGGGATTTCCAGTCCTATTCTTTTGAGGAGTCTCCACACTGACCTCCACAATGGTTGTACCAGTCTATATTCCCACCAGCAGTGGAGAAGTGTTCCCTTTTCCCCACAACCTCTCCAACATTTGCGTTGGTTGATTTCCTTATGATAGCCATTCTTTCTGGAGTGAGATGGTATCTCAGTGTTGTTTTTATTTGCATTTCATGGATGGCTAGCAATGCAGAGCATTTTTTCATATATTTATTCACTTCTTTAATTTTGTCCTCTGAGAAGTGTGTATTCATCTCAGATGCCCATTTCTTGATTGTGTCTGTAAATTTGAGGGCCCTAGTATATCTTAGTTTATATATTCTAGGGAGCAGACCTTTGTCTGAATGCTTATTAGTTAGGATTTTTTCAAAATTTGTGGGTTGCCTTTTCACTTTGTTGGAAAGTAGCGTTTGTTACATAAATGAGCCTAGAAAAGGCCTCTAAACTGCAGAAAGTAATGAAATACAGCTGACATTTGAGAGGATGTCATCAGAACTATATCTGTGAATTTCAGTGGTCCAGTCTCTAAACCAAGGCTTGCTCAGAAGATTAACATGGCAGATGAGATGGTGCATAAAGACCTTGGAATGCATCAAGCTCTCAACAGAACCCTCTCCCCCTTCTTCATGCCTCGTGCTTCTGCATATGTCATAAAGGGGAAAAGGCAAGGCTATTAGCAATAAACTACAAAAAAATCTTTTCCAAAGTTCTCAGAGTCAACAGAGTGCATTATAATGTAATAAAATTCCTCTTAGGTACTAACATATATTATTTCCATGTACTTTTAGTCTGGTAAGTGTTTAACTTATTATTTTTTTTTTTTTAATACTTGGGATTGAACTCATGACCATGCACTTACAGGCAGGCACTTATTCCACTGAGCTATTTCCCTGGTGATTACTTAACTTATTGGATGAACCACCTCCACACTGGTATTTAAAGACAGCAGGATTCTTGAGAGTAGTGTGTTCTTGTGAGGTAGAGTAAGCTAGATGCACAAGCAGCCAATGGGCACATGACATATTGACATGGGCTGATATAAATGTGGATTGCTGAAAGGTCCGTGCATATGCTCAGATTTGGTGGAGGATTAAGTTATGCAAAGCAGAAGGGTGGAGAGAAAAGTCAAGACTCCAGGCTAAAGGAATATCCAGTGCTACGCACTGGACAGGAGACAGAGGTGTGCTTTCTCCATGTATCTGTAAAACAATGGATAGACTAGAGACTTTGTGAAAGAAGCAGGAACCACTTAGGCAATTGAGGACCAGAATCAAGTAAGTGTGCCTTGAATAATATGCCATAGAGCATGTACTTTATTCTAAGGATGTTGAAAGATGTGGATATTTGAAAGTATTTTCAAGGCATGGGCAGGTTCCAATGCTAATGTGCTTGCTCTAGCTGCATTTGTGCCAGAGAACACTCAAAGCAAATGCCTGGAAGCCACGCTATGCTTTGGGAGGCTCTTTCAGTCACCTGGGAGAAAAAGACAGCAGAGAAAGATGTAAGGAGCTTTATGTTTTGGAAATATTTATTTTTCTTTATTATTTAAAGTCAATAAAAAGTAGAGAAAAATCACATGAGAAATGATACAGAATTTCACTAAGTTAAATACTAGGAATTCAGCTTTGGTTGTTGCTTTGCATAATGTTGCCTTCAAATTAGCTGTTTAGATTAGCAGAAATAAAGTTAGTAAAAAAACAAAAAAGTTATATGAAATTGAAAAGGAGAAGGAAGAAATCTAAGTATGGACTGCTCCTTCAATAGACTAGCAAAAAGCCGCAGTAGAACTTTACAAGCTATTAAGTATGTATACATGCAAATATAATTTCCCTTCTCTCTTCCTTTCATTGTGTTATCCTTTTCCTCATCCAAGTTCTTCCTTCCCTCTGAACATATTATTTCCCTTTTTCACAGTGACTGTTGTACCTTTCAGATTGTATTTACTCTTCCAGGTTCTCACACTAGTGAGACCATACGATGTTCACACATGCACGTCTGATATACTTCACTTATGAGTATAGTCTATAGTTGAAGCCATTTACCTGTGAAATCCTTGAGTTGGTCCCTTTTTATAACTGAGTAACATTACATTGTGCAAAAATACTACATCCTTTTATCTATTGCTATGTTGATAAGCATTTGGGTTGTTTCTAAGATTTACCTGTCACAAATTGTGCTCCTGTGAACATGGGTGTATATATATCACCACAGTATGATGTTTTCAGTTCTCCTGGAAAAGTACCAGGAGCGGAATAGCAGGCTTGAGTGTGACCTCCAATCCTAGCTTTTCGAGGAAACACCACACTGTTTTCCATAGTGGTTGTACCAACAATCTCCACACTGATTTCTATAGTGGTTGTACCAGTCTACGCTCCCACCAATAATGGAGAAGAGTTCATTTATCGCTACAGGTACTCCGGTATTTGTTATTGGTTGACTTCTTAATGGCAGCCATTCTTTCTGGGGTGAGAAGCAAACTCAGTGTTGCTCTAATTTGTATATCTTCAATGACCAATGGTGTTGTACATTATTTAATATATTTGTTTGCCAATTTCAATTCATCTGAGAAGTGTGTATTCATCTTAGATAACCATTCTTGGATTGGGTCTGTGAATATCTGGGGCCTGACGTTTTTATTTATTTATTTTTAATTAATTAATTAATTTTTTTTGGCAGAACTGGGGATTGAACTCAGGCCCTTGAGCTTGCCAGGGAAGTGCTTATTCCACTGACCCATCTCCCTGAAAGAGCCTCATCTTTTTAAATTCTATTTGTGTTCTAGATAGAAGTCGTTTGTCTGAGTGATAGTCACCTAAAAGTTTTTCCCAATTTGTTGGTTTCCTTTTTAATATGTTGATAATATCTTTTGACATGCAGAAACTTTTCAAAAAGATGAGATCCCAGTTGATTATTGTTTGAAGTACTTCCCATGCAGTTTGATTTTTGTTCGTGAAAGTAGAAATCTACTTTCTCTTCCAGTAGATTTAGTGTTTAAGTGGAAAAATGTTCCTACCTTGTGGATAGGAAGGATCAACGCTGTGAAAATGGCCGCACTCCATAAACTGTTACCCAGATTTGGTGCAATCCCAATTTAAATACCATTAGTACACCTCTCAGATCTAGAGAAAACATTCTGAAATTTATCTGGGTCCAGAAGAGCCTTAGAATAGCGAAAGCAATCCTTAGCACTCAAAACTAAGGAAGGAAAGGTTTATTTAGCTTAAATTTTGTGGAGGTTTCTGCCCTATTTGGTTGGCTCAAAAACAGTGTCACATGGCAAAGGGAAGCAACACATGGATGTAGAAAACTGCAAGAGCCAAAAGAGAAGAGCAGTGATGGAAAAGTAGCAGCAGAAAGGTGGAGGGAAAGCCTCTCTTCCTTGCTTGTTCTGCACCCAGGCAATCTGCCCCCCAGTGGGCGTAACACTCGTACTCATAACCCCAGCAGCATTCAGACTCATAATCCCTACCTTGTATCATGAATTAATCACAAACTCTAGATGCCCGCCCCAGTGACTGCGTGAGACTTTCGGGGAACAACAATACACAGACCATAAGAGCAAGAAAGGCAAAGTAGGAGACGTTATCATCTGTGACTTGAAATTTTACTACAAAACTATTGTGAAAAGCTCGGCATGATATTAGCCAAAATAACAGACGTTAGTATCCATGGAACAGATCAGAAGATACAGACTCAACTACAAGCACACTTAACCACCTTATCTGTGACAAAGGGACCCAACATGATCACTGAAAGAAACATAGCCTCTTTGATCAATGGTCCTGGAAAAACTGGCTTTTCACATGCCTAGGACTAAAATTAAATTAGACCCGTGTCTATAACCACAAAAGTGGTTATACACAAAAGTAGAAATGGATCAAAGATTTAAATATGGAAACAGGAAGCAGAATTTAAAGGTCTTGGTGCTGGCCATTGAAAGCGGGCATGCTGACACATGCCTGTAATCCCAGTGCTAGAGAGACTGAGACAGGAGTATAATTATGACTCCTAGCTGTGTAGAGAGTCATATACCTGTACCAAATCATAAATGAATAGATAAATAAATGAACAAATTTTAAATAGAATTAATTTATATTAATTTTATTGAGAAAGAAGTAGTAAAACAGGTTATTAAGACAGTTACAATAATTAATACATTGCATATTGTTGTTTTCATAGTAGTCATTCATAGTGTAAGATGCAGACATGATATCTTGTCTAAACACTATTAGTTTAAAACTTTCTTCTCATTTGAATTAAGAGAAAGTAGCTGTGTATCTATGCTATTTTTTTTTTACCTACAAAATGGTCCTTCATTTAAATCCCCTTTTTTGTTTCCTTTTGTCAGAGATGGGTATTCCATTGCCATTCATGCATTGTAGGTGCATGAATTCGGCAAAGTAATCCAATACAGTTCAGTAGTCCATAATAGTATTGGGTTATCCGCACGACTGGCAATGTCAGAAGTTGTTGACTTGAACCTTTTACACCTCAGCATTTTAATGTAGCTTTATTTTTACACCTCATTTTTATACTTTTCTGCTGGATGGTTAAGACTAAGATAAAGCAAGACCTAATGACAAAAAAAATGTAACTTTTGTATATGATAAGGTCAATAAATCCTCTCAGGAATTATCCTGTAACCCTGTTCCGAACTTTGTAGATCCTTTGTCAGCATCAGCCATGTGGATAAGTCACGGCCATTGATTGACCAATTTGCTCTCTGAGAAAGCCTGAGAGACTGTTTTCTCTCTGTGTGACTCTCCTTAGGCACACTCTACATCATCGATCACTTTCCTCTGTGGCCCCATAATCTCCTTGATCAGAAAACTTGGGACACAGCTGAGTTACATGATGTTACAGTTCAGGTTCTCATATGTCCTGAGTCCTCATTGACCTTGAAGGGCTAGGACCAAAATGTTGGTTGTCCTTATAGCCCAAAATAGAATTAAAGACATTAATAAAGATTAATGAAACCATTAATGAAAAGTCCCACCCTCCCAAAAGGCATTACTACTGCTACTGTAGACATACAAAACGTGAGCACACCTCTTTGGCCGAAATGCAAGTCTAATTCCACTGTTCCTTCCAGGAGACAGCTTTGAGGATACAGGTTTGGATGTGATCTCCTGTGTTCTTCCCTTGACTTTTCTGGAGCTCCAGTTCCATGAAGCAGAACAGACTGTTCCAAGGTCT
The DNA here is from genome assembly GCA_004027165.1 of Ctenomys sociabilis. Lineage (NCBI taxonomy): Eukaryota > Metazoa > Chordata > Mammalia > Rodentia > Ctenomyidae > Ctenomys > Ctenomys sociabilis. The sequence continues at coordinate 30,438 of PVKA01008492.1, forward strand.
CTATTTCCTAATTTTTGCACTCTGATAACACAGAACCTTTTCTCAACAAGCCTCTCATAGCTTCAGAGTTAGGAGCAGCAGCAAATAATTTAAATGAGGTAAACAATACAGTGAACCTGGGTCTGGTCGTGGCACTCACCTATGACTGAAAATTTTGGGAGGCTGAGACAGGAAGATTGTAAATTTGACCTCTGCCTGGGAAACTTAGCAATTTAGCGATAGCCTATCTTGCAATAAAAAATAAGGAGACCTGGGAACATAGCTCAGTGTAAAGACCATGAATTCAAACCCTAGTACCACAAAAGAAAAGCATAAAGAGTTGAAAGATTCAGAAGTGCTGTGAGTTCTCATTGTATTTATGTAAAAATTTCTCATTTGATAGAAGGAAATATGCATTGTCTAATGCTGAGATCCTAAGCAAAGGAAATTAGACATATTCTGAGCTTTCTGAACAGGATGCGTAAAGGACACTGACTTTTTTTTTTCTCCTTCATGATTATAGGGATGTGTATTGCTGGGTTGATTTTGATATTTTGCCTTGTTTATATTTCACTTATTCTTTTTCTTTATTCTATAGCTACTGATCTGACATAAAGTTACCTAGAAAAAATTTTGAAGAGAAAAAGATTTGGGAAAAGGTCCATGTTTATCAAGCACCATATTTTCTAAGCAGTTAGAGAACATCAACCATACTCCAAACTCTTGAATACATAATGTGATATATTGTTGCCATACATGGCTCCTTGCACCTAGGAAATAAGATGCGAGCTTTAAATGTTAAGTAGCTTGTAGTAAAAAAAAAAAAAAAAAAAAAAAAAAAAAATTTAGTAGGTTAAGTAAAAGAATAAAATTTCAGATAAAGGCATTTTGACTTTGGCAAAATACACCCCACAGTTGGCAGAAGCAAAACATGCTTCAAAGGACACTTGAAGATCTAGTGATATCTGAAACATGTTTGCTTGTTTGTTTTTTCCCATGAGGCTTCAAATCATGTCTTTTAATCTAGAAATTTTACATATTTAAATCAGAAGAGAAAATGAAAATTTAAATAGTCATGAGAATCAAGAATTCTTTCATTATGCTTTTTTTATTTTTAAGAGAGGTTAGAATTAAAAGAGCAAATTACAAGTGATACAGAATTTCTTTTAATAGTGTAATATGAGTTTCATAGTATTTGTTGTGGTACATAGTGTTGTCTTCCAACCAGTTCTTTATATTATCAGATATATGCATGTAAAATTGGAAGAAGAAAGCAAAACATGTGAGGAGAAAAAGTACAACCATTGGAAAAAAAAGGAGATGAAACAAATTAACTGCTCCTTTCCATAGACCAGCAGAAATGCGCAGGACAGTTGTCCAGACCATCCAGCTTACAGACAACTTACCGAAACCCATGAGAGGAAATGAAAACAGGAGAGTTTCTATGTAAAGGGTCTGTAAAATACATCCTTTGAGCCTGGACAGCAAGTCTTCTCAATCCAATGCTCTCCATCCCTGTCCTCTAATTCTCGACTATCTTCCTGATGCCCCCATAAGCCTCACACCTTTTTTGCATAGGCTGGAAAGATCCTTCTCTTTGTGTGCTATGGTTTGGTCTACATTCCCCAGACAAGGGACAGTATCTCTTATTTCCCATGGCACTGCATTGGAGGGAAACTCGTGTTCAGGTAAGGATGTACATTTCTACTCCATAATCAAAGTGTCAGGGTTATACTTTGCCTTTCAGAAGATGATGACAGTGTGTTATCGTTTGTGTGTAGTTGTCGCCCCAAAGCCTCATTTAGTCATGGGGTGGGGACTTCTAGAGTTTGTGATTAACTCATGATCCACTGGGATTATGTGTGATCCAAGGCTGGAATTTTGAGTCTTAGTACTGCTGAGATTATGGGTGTGAGTACTTTCTACAGCCTGGGGCAGAAAGCCTGCCTGTAATATAACAGACTGAGAGACTTTCTTCAGCGATTGATCCTTGTTGTTGCTGTTCTTCTGCCATGAACTGCTGCTCTCTGCCATGTTCGATTCTGTCTTGGAGCCAGCCAAGTATAACTGAAACCTCCAATAACTGTGAGCTAAATAAACCTCTCCTTCCTTCATTTTGGGTGTTGGGTATTTGCCCCAGCAACAAGAGAAAAGTAATTAACACACAGTGCATAGACAAAGCAAAGCAAATAGAAACCCTTTCTGCACAAGTGACATTCTAGCTGGGCCATCCTATTTTTGGAGAGACTGAGCAGTGTTGGTGGTATAGTGGTGAGCATAGCTGCCTTCCTATTTTTGGAGAGACCCAGCCCGTGAAATTTTGATATTTTAAATTTCATTTGTCAGTTAATGGGCATTTGGGCTGTTTCTAAGATTTAGCTACCACAAACTGAGCTGCTATAAACATAGGTGAACAGTTAATGCTTATTTTTTCTCTCTCCTCTTTTAAATTTTTTGAGCAACATTGCCATACTTATATCTGGTAATGTGAACAATTAATCTGAAACCAACAATATGCAATATAGAAATCACTGTTGAATTCCTATCATTTTAAATTTTGTATCATTTGTATTTTTTTTACTATTTTTTATTCTCTAAAAATAAAACAAAACAAGAAAACAATTCAATCCATTTCTAGCTTCTGCTTTGTTACCTTTAGAAAATAATGCCTCTTAAAGTGATATTCCATTTTTTTCTGTGTATTAAACTTGCAAAAATATGGAAAAACAGGCTTTCACCAAGAAATAGTGGAGAAAAAAAACCCTCAGTTTCTGCCTGAGTAAGTCATAGTTCTTTAGTTTGAAACCACCTTCCATGGTAATGTTTCCTTTGCAAGAACTTATGTAAATACTTAGATGCAGTATGTTTACCAATTCCCCATGATTAATTTATCTAGCACACACCAGAAATAGTAAAAGTTTTTTAAACGGATATAGAACTCTAAACAAAGAGCTTACATACATAGCAGAAAGTCCTGCTCCACACCTGTGCAAGAGGTCCTACGTTTGCAGGCATTGGAAGATTTTGAAATTAATAGATGACAGCAAGATGAAAAGTAGTATTTTCACTTAAGCGGCTGCTTGGCAGGAATGAATGTAGCCATTGTGTTCTTGACTTCAAACACTTCTCTACTTTTGAAGTCACTCTACTGTCTAGCACCACTGATGGCGTAGCCACTGGGAAAGTTTATGCGATGTTGTAGATACAAGTGCAGGAATTGAAATCCAGTTTTCACCAGACGTGCTTTCCTGGGAAATGCCCTCTCACCCACAACTTGAAGGGAGGACTGTGAACGCCTGTGTCCATTGCTCTTTGGTTCCAATGTGCCCTCTTTATGCTAGATTTCTGTTGGCTCTTTGGAAAGTGCATGCTGTACTTTCTTTTAATTTTCTCATTTGATGTTCATCATTAATGGGACCTGTGTTTTCCACTTGGACTGTGGGAAATTACATTAACTAGCTTGCTCATCAGAAAACTTACATTAAAGAAAATCTCATTTAAGATAGTGAAAGGTTATATACATTTTAGGAGATTGGAAGGAAAAATTAAACACAGAAATAAGTCTCTGTATTACAAAGATACTAAATTTTAAGTACCTGCTTTATTTGCTTATTAGGTGAATAATTGAAATTCTATCCTGCTCCATTTTATTACCTATTAGGATAGGAGAAACTTTCAAGTTCCACATGCTACCAAATTTTCAACATTAACAGCCTCTTTCCCAGCAGGTAAAAGCTTCTTAATTTTATGTATTCAGGTTTTTTTTTTTTAAATCAAAAATAGCTTCTATCCATCACTGTAAAATATGTATACAAGTAATTTAACTAATAGGTAATGGCATAATTTTTACATAAAAGTCCCACTGTAAATTTTAAAACCTACTGAAAATGATGCCCACCAAGCCAATAATCTGAAGATAAATTACGAAGCTCTTTAAATTTCATTATCCTGCATAGTCTATTTTTAGCCATAAAACCAAATTTTATGACACCATTATCTGAACATCTGTTGAATTTCAAGCAGGGAAATTGCACTAGAAGGCACATCCAAAGTGTATATAGTGATTCTTTCTGTGGTTCTTTCCCATCTGGAACATTGGAAATAGAATTTTATAATCTTTTTTAGTGTCATTTATTGCCTTTTTTTGCCAATGCAAATACAAGTTTTAAATATAGACTTTACTCTCATGCATCAGTCTCTCTCTCTTTCTCCCTGTCTCTCTTCTCTTCTCTTCTGTTGTCTTCTGTTCTGTTGTCTTCTCTTCTCTTCTCTTCTCTTCTCTTCTCTTCTCTTCTCTTCTCTTCTCTTCTCTTCTCTTCTCTTCTCTTCTCTTCTGTTGTCTCCTCTCCTCTCCTCTCCTCTCCTCTCCTCTCCTCTTCTCTCCTCTCTCTTCCTTTCCTTCCCTTCCCTTCCTTTCCCTTCCCTTCCCTTCCCTTCCCTTCTCCTCTCTTCCTTCTCCTCTCCTCTCTTATCCCTTCCTCTCCCCTCCCCTTCTCTATTCTCTCTCCCACTCCCTCCCCACCCACCTCCCTCCCTCCCTCCCATTGCTTTGCATCTTTCCCGAATACTTCAAAGGTGCTTCACTGATGTTTGGCTATTCCTTTGCAGATACACAGAAGGCTAGTTTTTCTCTCTGTTGACTCTGAGGCAAAACAAAATATCATACTATCAACTTCCATCTTAGCAACTCATTCAAAGGGTGTTTTGACAGCATTATTTTGAGGACATTGCAAACGCCTCAAAGCTGACTTAAATGTGTTCATGTCTTTGAAATCTGCAATACACAGATTTATGCCCTTTCTATCTAGAAAAGGCTGTGCTCAGCAAATTGCATGCATTCACTGGTCTACTCTGCAGAGCGAATCAGGATTGCAGCAGGGATCCTCAGGCAGGTTTCTTTATGACAGAATTAAACCACCTATGGTTTCTATTTCCATTTTTCCAGGCATGATCAAGTTCTCCCTTGGCATAGAAAATTTTACTCATGCTTTATTCTTAAAAGAAGTCTTTGTGTATATTTAAGTATATTCTATGATGCTATGGGATGCATATTGTGGAAACATAATAGGAATGAGGTAAATTAACCTGTCCATCATTCAATATAGTTATGTTTTTATGTTTGTTTCTGTGCCAGCTTAAGCAAGTTAACATGAGTCATAAATGTTGTTCACACTTATTACCTGAAGACCTTGTGTTCAATTGTTAGATCTAGATTTACTTTTCCCGTTTATATGCTGCATTGAATTGTATGGATAATTGTTAACTTTGATTTTGGAGGCATTTCATTTCTGTCAGTTGTTTCTTCCAAGCTCAATTTCTTTTGTCAATATTTCTTTAGATCTTAATTCTGTCCAAAAGCTTGAAAGTATGTTGACTCTTAGTTTGTAGCAAGTTGTAGAATTTAGATGGGTACAGCCTTCCAAGATCTGGGATTACAGGCGTGCACCACCATGCCCAGTTTCAGTTGCTGTCTCAGAGTGCCCTGGGGGCGGGGCCAGCACAGCAGGCCAGGGAATCAAACCCCTGGCCCCTGCATCTGTTTGAAGTTACTTTACTCTGCTGAGCTATTTGGCTGGCCCAGTCTCTGCTTTCTTAACGTGTTTTCATATCACAAGAAAAAGCAAAGAAAATGACAATGCAAAAGTATTTTCTTTTTTGATACAGGTCTCACTATGTAGTTTAGGCTGGCCTTGAACTCACTTATGTAACCCAAGCGGCCCTCAAAATTATGGCTGTTCTTCTACCTCAGTTTACTGGCTTTATACATTTGCACCACCATGCCCTGCTGAGCAAAAGGAATTTTTAAAGAAAGACAAAGATAAAACAGACAAGATCAATTTATTTTAACTCTCCAAAATTAACCTGCATTGAAACATTTTTGGCCAAAGGCAACTGCTTCCAAATGTAATGTGTTTTTATCCAAACTGAGGAACAAGCAGAGTAACGGAATGTGTTCTTACTTAGGATAAATACTTCCAACAGGTTCTTTGGACCTGTCATCAACGTATTTTGGGTTTTCTTCCCGCAGAGCTTTTACTGAAGGAGGGTTCCATAATGCGGCCTTGAATTTGAAAATGTTCATACATGATCCAAGTCTATTTATTTTTTCCAGACAAACTAACTATTGGTCATTTTCATGAAGATAAATAAAATGTGCAGCATTGTCATTCTGTTAAACTACTGGAGATTATGATGATAATGTATTTCTATATGTATTTCTCCAAAGAAACCTTGCTTTTAAGCTTTATGTCCTAGAAGTCAGCAAATTCATTCAGTAGTTTAAGATTGGTAGGCCAGGTTGTCTCTGTCACAATCATTCAACCCACATCTGTTGCAGGAAAGTAGCACAGAAACAAGTGGACAGGGCTGTTACACTACAAGTAAACTTTATTTATAAAAGCAGGATTGTAGCACAGAAACAAGTGGACAGGGCTGCTACACTACAAGTAAACTTTATTTATAAAAGCAGGATTGTGCTGGTCACCCAAGCAAACATGACAACACTCCAATAAAACTTTATAAAAGCCGGATGTGCTCATCACACAAACAAGCAAACAAACAAGCCCTACAATAAAACTTTATTTATAAAAGAATGTGCTGGCCACATAAACAAGCAAACATGGCTGTATTCCAATAAAACTATCCATAAAAGCAGGATGGTGCTGGTCATAAGCACAACTTGACCAGTTCTCATTACATCATCATAAAATTAATTCATGTACATTAACATTTCACTGTCCTGTGTGTTAGGTGTGATTTTTTTGTGTTTATATATCCAAGCCCAGTCCCCCTGAACAACCTATGTATGGATTTAGCCATTTTCACTTTTCATTTTCATTTATTTAAATTTCAGATATCTTTTACAGAAGGTAGGAGATTAAATGTATCAGCACTAATGATAATCAAGAATTATTAGCACTAATAATACACACTTGAAAACATGCTACAAAATTGATTGTAGAAAATAAGCCCTGGTGTCATAGTTCAGGTTTCTGGAAGGGGGAACAATATGCTACAGGACACATTTTATATAATAATATTTTATAATGAATCACCCAAAAATCACATACAAGAAGTGCTGGAAATCTATCTATCCACATAAACACTAAGCGTCCAGCAGAGGACTTGGATCCTAATATCCTGCATGAGTCCAGCTGAAAACCTAGCACTCATAACGATGCCTCCCACAAGTCTCACTGAAGTCCCAGAGCCCACAACAAGTCTCATTCATGTCTGCTTCCTGGATCTGAGCTGGAAAGGCCCAAAGGTCAGTGGTGTAAGCTAGAAAGTCTATGCCAGCAGAATGAAGGATGTGTGCCAGCAGGCTGAGGGATCTCAACTGGAGCCAGGAAGCTGTGCTCATGGTAAGCACCAGAGCTCACCCAGAAGTACCACAGCCATCCTCAGCAACAGTGAGGTCCCAAGCTCCTTCAGCGATGAGCAAAGCTGAGTTCCTATCAGGAAACCCACACAACAAGCTTCTTCATGGGACCAAGCAGTGCACCATCTTCCCCTCCTGAACCAGGAAATGGTGCTCAAGATGAGGACCAAAGCTTCACCAAAGTTCACTGGGAAAGCCAGTATGACAAGGTCCTGCACCAGAGCAGCCCCAGAGAACTAGCAGCTTCCAGCAGCTTTCCCAAACAACATCTCTAACAGTGTTCTGGCAGCATCTTCTGTTCTGCCTTTATGCATGCTGGCAACAGTCCTCAGGTGGGGCTCCCACACCCAGCACTATGCTTGTTTAATTCAGCTGGCGTAATAAGTTGACCACCTGCTAGAAATCCACTACATCTGGCATGACTTAATTGTATAGAAACAGATGCACCAGGAGTAAGCTTTACATTCCGGCAGAATGGACAAGGAAACCTCAAAGATTTAATATAGCTTTTAAAAAAAAATTAAAAAGCTAAACACAGATGATTTGTCACTTTGGTGTAATTATGTTATTGAAACACACATTTTACTTTATTAATTTCTTGCAAGCAAGGGCTATCTATAGCATCCCCTCCCTTTATAGATATCTCTCAGACTGTGACCGTTCTGAATGCATTTCCAGGTGAGTTGTACACCACCACTCCTGCAAGGACCTGTGGAAATCTTAATTCCAGAGACCCCAGGGCAGGAATGTATGCAGAGAAAGGACCTTGGAGAAAGTGGTGAAGATAAAATTAGGTCATACAGAAGGACCCTGATACAACAGGATTGGTGTTCTTTTAAGAGGAAGAGATATGGAAATACACTCAACGAGACCAGTGTGTTACCACCCAGAAGACAGAGACTCTGGAAGCCAGGGAAAGAAATGTCAGGGTGTACATTGCCCCACTCACAACTTCCACCTCCAGTACTGAGAACAGTAATTATTTGCTGTAGAGCCTCAAAGCCTAAGCTGTTTTCTTTTATAACTTGTGTTGTCAGATTAAAATTAGAGGCCAGCCGGATTACATTTTTAAGATAGATTATCCCCTTAGTTCCCCTAAAAACAATGTCAATACCTGCAGTCGGTTTTCCTTGCTGTTGAATTCAGGTAATGCTTTTGTTCCCTGGTCCTTTGATCTTATCCTGAATTAGTAATTTTTTTTTCTTTCTTTTTTTGCTCACTGGCCCCAGGAGTGGAGTAAGGTTTGGGCTTAGAAGGTAGTGATGTGGTTACTTGGTATGACTTGTTATTCTTTGCTCATTGCCAAAAGCTTTTACAGATCTAAAGCTAGGACTGCCTCTCTCAGCTGTGAATCCCAGCACAGTTCCACAGTAGCTCCATGTGCCTGATGACACTGGTTATATCTTTTTATACGGACTGGAGAGAACTTCATATCTCCTCTTGTATTTACACAGTGGTTCATTTACCTGGGGTTCCCATTCTCCATCCATACCAGTATAGAATGACTATGCAGAAAAAGCTGACTGAAAGCCCTAAAGCTCATGGGCTTAAATCTCAACCTATGGTCTTTTGTTATGGCAGTCAGAGCAAAGGAATAGAATGTCTAGAGTTGCATCACAGGACTGCTTGCAGAATACATATATAGGCTTCTTTGTGCAACTTTAAAGATCACCAGCCAAGTTGTCAGAGTGAGACCTTTCACAGAGATGTCTTCCATGTGTAAATTTTTAAAACAATGCACATCGCATTGAAGTTTCTATGAGATGACCGAATGATGATGTCATTGTAAAAGTCTTGTGAATATTTTTCTACACGAATATAAGGCTATCCATCTCACAGGTGTGTGTGTGTGTGTGAAGAGTACATGTGTGGGTAAAACATCTGAGTGCGTGGATTTCTTTTTCCACACACATAGCCTCTAAGTTAATTTAATAGTCCTAATTGTTAGACAGATTTAGATATACTGTTTAATAAGTTATGACTGTTGTACGCCATATAAGTTATTCATGATATTTTATAATACATTCTATTAGTGTAGACCTTCATTTTTAGTCTAAACTAACAGAAAATGTAAAATATGCTACTATATTATAAGTTAGTAGAAAAAAAATATCTTCTACCTATCCCATAATCTTTTTGTATCACATATTTAGCACACAAGTTTAAATTAATATAATATTTGATGATTAATATCTTACCAACAGTGCTCCATTCAGTGCTGGATTTACCATTATTCTCTTTGGTCTTCCTGATATTTATAGAATATAAAGTATTCAACAGCAACAAAATGCACATTATTTTCAAGGACATTGTGAATATTTATCCAAGATCGATCATATTCTAGTACACTCATTTTGACAAGTCTAAGAAGATGTAAGTCACACAAAGTTGTCACAGTACCATGAAATTAGTCAATACCAGAGATAAAAAAGTCTAACACCAAACACTTTGAAACTAAACTAGATGTTAATGAAAAGCTTCGATCAAAGTAATTGATCAAATTATCATTTGATCAAAGTCTAGCAGCTTCTTTAACTTGGGTTTCAGGGATGAGGTATCACAGTGACTGAGTAGATGGCTCTAGCGAGCTCAGGTCTCTTCTCTACATGTCATCCGTGGAATTATGTGTTATGGACAAACTTCCATGATAGCTGTGGCATCATTAAACAAGCTCTCGCCTGTTTTTTCAAAGCACTCTTCTGGCTTAAAGTGTTATCGGTCATTTGAGAAGCTGATGATTCATGTCACCTGGTATGAGTGTTGGATGGCACTCACGTTGGCAATGACACATATTGAAAAGCTGTGGTGACAAGAAGCCAGATGCAATTCCACTTGCCTCAAGGATTCCCCAACCGCGATGAGGTACTGCTGTCTTCACAGCAGAACCCGCCTTGGGGGATGGAGGGCCAGCCGAGCGGGAGCAACATTCCCCTTAATTTGGTCTCATTGTTTAAATGTGAGCTCCGTGCAGATCCCAAAATTCTTAAGAATCCACCTCTTCGGCACAAACCCTAAATTGGAACCAGGAGAGGATATGGATGGCTCGATGGATATTTTGTGCTTTTCAGTTTTCTTTCTTTCCCATTCTCTGTGTGGCAGCACCAAAAAGGCCAAGGAGAATGGCATGCCAAAGTACACAGTCCGCTTGCCCTGCCAAAGTGAGAATAAGGAGACCACTGTGGCTGGGGAGTTGTGGACAGAACCGCAGCAGGCTTTAGAGATGAAAACGAGCTGTGTCTCCAGTGTTTCAGGTCTGCTCCAGGACTGGCTGCCTTGCAGAACTCCCACATTTCCTGATTAAAATAAAAACATGCTAAGCAAGTACTGCGGAGACTTGAAAGCAAAGTGCTGGTGAACAGAAAAAAGGCCAGCAAAAGAAAAATAACAACAGGAATAACAATAACCCTGAACACTTTTAAATCTGAATAAGTATCAGTTATGTTTTCCTCTTCTTTTTAATCATTCTAAAATGCAGCATGACATTTACAATAAAAGAATACAAGAATCCCATTTAACAGGTAGTTCAGCACCCATACATAAGATTAGCAGTTTATAAGGAGAAAAGGTTTGTTGTGGCTTTAAGTTTTATCGTGCTTGAGGGACTGTGGTGAGGCTGGACGTCACCCATCATGGAGCGGCTGGGATATGAAGGAGAGGGAGAGGCCAGGCTTTCAGAGCCCATTCAGGGCCACACCCTAATAACCTCTCCTCCTCCCTTTAAGCCGCACCTCGGAAAGGCTCACCACGTCCCAGTAGCACCATGATGGGTGCCAAGCACTGAACACGTGGACCTTTGGGGGACACCGAAGATCAAATCTACAACAGAAATACAGAGGACGGTAGTTTCTTGTTTATCTGAAAGGTTGTACAGTTATCACTACCATTTTTGTCCTTAATAAACTCCTGCGTTGTTATCTAGAAGTACACATCTTTCTGCCGTTGCATACCGCATCTCTCCCCATCCTTTCCCAGAGCTCTAGGCAAACACACACCTCTTTGGCATCTCTTGGATTCACCTCTTCTAGGCATCATCGACATGTGGTAGACACTCACTATGCCTGGCTTCCGGGGAAAGCAAGTCTGTGTTTAAAACAGATAAAAGACAATATGGGTCGAGAAGGTCATATCAGAAAACTACAGACCAAATAGCTTTTCCACCATCAGTTTTGGGAAGCAGCTTCCTTTTAGATCCTAATGAGCTGAATATTCAGTGTGATTTTAGTCATTTGCACTCTGTGTCATTGTCCCCTAGAAACTCACTGTTTTCTTAATGACTAGAAAAATATAGAGCAGTCACTCAGCTCGCTCTTTACAGTGGAACAAGAGGGTAACTGTGAGCCTTCCCTAGTTTCTCAGGTCATGGTGGCTAGATAGAGAGAGAGATACAGACAGAGAGAGAGAGAGAGAGAGAGAGAGAGAGAGAGAGAGAGAGAGAGAGAGAGAGAATCATAGAATGTATCAGCCTGAGGAGGAACAGTAAAATAATGGCTGACATTTACTGAGATCTTGCTGTCTATGCGTCATGCCAATGAATCACGTGTTTGACCCACAGATACAGGAATGGAATAAAATATCCGTGAAATAGATCAACACAAGTAAAGGGTCTTGGATATACAGACAAAGGCAACTGAAAGCAGACACCTATCCACCTTCATTCTCAAAAGATACATACATCCTAAAGCCCCCAGAGGATGTCTGAAATGGCTTAGCACCCGACTTTGTATTTACTATATTCTTTCTTTTACAGAAGAACATATTATAAACCTTGATCTTTTTGTCTAAAGGGAGCATTTATGGCTTTTCTTTGGCACATCCAAATTGGCAGCATCGGTACTCTTGCGCTTTGGATCCACTGGTGCATAAAATAACGGCTATGTGAACATGAGTACTGTACTACTCTGATAGGTGATCAACTGCAATGTCTACTAAGTGGCAAACAGTAATTAATTAATTATTTCTTTGCGTCAGGCGCTCATTATATAGTTCAGACTCCTAGTGATTCTCCTTCTCAGCCTCCCCATTGCTGGGATTTCAGGCAAACACCACAATGCTTGGCTTCAGCGACTGGCACTCTGTGGCAGCGCCAGCAGGGCTTGCGGTACCAAGGATCAAACCCATATCCTTGCGTTTGCCAGGCAGGTGCTTAGACCGCAAAGCTGTCTCCCCAGCCCTAGAAAGGAAACTTTGCAAGGTATGTGGAGACACTGAAAGAAACAGAAGCAGCTATCTGTGAGTGCTGTGACCTAGTTGGTAGAGTCATGCCCCCAGGGGATATGGTCAGACAAATGCGATGTTGTCATATTAATATGTTGGGATTGAAGAGTGAATTAAATGAAACAAGAGTAGAAGAAAACAAATTTCTCACCTTCAGAGTGAAAAAGTAACAAAAAAAATCAATGAGATTAGGTTAAAGTATATTAGCTTTCTGTCACTGATAGGGATAATTGAGATAATGAATTTATATATAGAGAAAAAAATGTATTTGGCTCACCATTTTGTAGGTCATCCTCACTGTTTCTAGGATGGGGTGAGATGGTGTATCATGAAACAGTGCATTCATTTCATTCCCCGGATAGAGACACATGTAAGATCCACCCATTCAAATTATATGGAAAGACATTGACCTTATAGTCCTGACACACAAAAAATGGAAGTGGTCCCATGTCCCCATCCAAGATCTGTCCCCAGGAGCCTGAAGATGTTCTCCACACTTCGTAAAACACCACTTTGGGGACCCAACCTTTATCATTTAATGCTTTAACCAAATTTGCATGCCCATATCTGGCCATTTGAGCAACAACTCCGAAGATAACAGTAGGTAGTAGAATAGCCATGGTTAATTTCCTATAATCTTGTTTTCAAATTCTGTACCATTTTTTTTTTATTCTCTTTAAAATGAAAAAAAAATCCAACTCTCAGATTGACCCTCATGTCCATGGACTCATCCATGTAAATTCAAGGACTCATTCAGAAATATTTCTAGATATACAGCTCCATGCAATTTAGTAGACTTTGGAAATGTTTATGTGAAATGAAATCAATTAAGTGAATCAGATGCAATATAAGTGAGAGTAAAGCTTCCTTTTGGAGCTTTAGGGGTATGAGGAAAATGAGAATTTTGTAACCTGAACGAAGTCTGTATTTTTTGTATAGGTGCTGATGAATGTACAGATCACAAAGCTCTCTGTTTATAATTTGTGCAATTTACTCAAAGTGAAATTGTGCCTTGGTTTAAAAAATTGAATGAGTCATCCTCTTAAGAAAGAATGAAAATAAACTGAGAGGTCCAATTCTTTTTAAAATTTTTGTTACAATAGGAAGACAATACAGTGATTATGCATCCTAGTCTGATTTATTTCACTTATGAATATGGTCTCTACTTCATCCATTTACCTATGGACACCTTGAGTTTATCTTTTTTTTATAGCTGAGTAACACTTCATTGTGTAAAAATACCACAACTTCTTTATATGTTCCTCAGATGATGGATATTTGGATAGTTTCCAAGAGTTAGCTATGACAAATTGAGCTGCTATAAACATGGGTACACATATACCACCATGGTCTGATGAAAAATACCTAGAAGGGGAGTAGCTAGGTTGACTGGGAATTCCAATGCTAGATTTGTCCTGAATCTCTACATTGATTTGTACACTGGTTGTACAAGTTTAGACTCTCACCAAAAGTAGAGAGGGTTCCTCTTTCCCTATATCACTGCCAGCGTTAGGTACTGGTTGACTTCTTAATGCTATGCATTCTTTTGTGGTGACATGAAATCTCAGTGTTGTTTTCATTTGTATTTCTCAAGTGACCAATGATGTTGAACATCTTTTAATGCATTTATTTGCCATTTGTATTTCTTCATCTGAGAAGTGTGTATTTATCTCAGATAGTGATTTTGGATTGGGTCTTTGAATTTTGGGGGTATAATTTTAAAAAAATCTTTCTATGTCCTAAATAGAAGTCCTTTGTGTGAGGAACAGCGGCTAAAAATTTTTTCCCACTAAAAGGAAAAGACTAGATTGTCTTTTCTTTCTTTTGATATGCAAAACCTTTTTAATAAGATGAGATTCCATCTGTTGATTCTTTGAAGTAATTTCCATACAGTTTGGGTTTTGTTTACTAACTTTCTCTATCTATATATTTTCAGGATTTTTACCTACTTTCTCTTCCAGTAGATTTAGTATTTCTGTTTTAATATTTAGATTTTGGGTTCATTTTTACCTTAATTAATATACGCTGGTACACATGGCTGTAGTTTTAGTTTTGTCTTGTGAAAGCCAGTTTTCCAGCACATTTATTCAAGTGACTATCTCTTCCAGAGAACATGTTTGGCCGCTTTGTCAAAGATAAGGTATCTCGGTGTGTTTGTAGTTGTGCCTGCATCTTTAATACATTTTGCCAACCCTCAAAGTATATGAAAATGATGGAAATCTTGAATGAACAAATAGGAAAGAATTAGAATACATAAAACAGATTCAAAGAGATATCCAGGTGGTTAAAAATTCCATTGAAAGCTAGGAAAACCACTGGAATGAAGCTGAAGATTGACTTTCAGACTTGGAGAAAGGAAGATCAAATTCTTTTTTTTTTTTTTTTTATTTTTTTTATCCAGGAGAACTGGCGATTGAACTCAGACACCTGCGCTTGTTGGGAAAGCACTTATTCCACTGAGCCATCTCCCCGGCCCCTAAATTCTTAACAAATCTTCAGAATCAGGCTCATTGCTTTTTGGCCTAAGTTGTGAGTCCAGGATTGGACCAGTTCAGCTTGCCTGATATTCCCTAGGTCATTATTATTTTGAAAAGTGTTTTCCTGTACTGTGTGTGTGTGTGTGTGTGTGTGTGTGTGTGTATGTGTATACCTTTTCAATTAATGAAGACAAACACAACATAGAGTCCTGTACTTTCCCAGTTCTAGAGTGGGCTTCCCAGGTTTTGTTTGCTTCTTGTCATGCATTTGGGTTGGTTACATATTCCTTCCTATGACTCATGTCAGCATTAGGAACTGGTGCATTAGAAATCCAAACAAGGCTGTTCACTTCCACAGTTTTTACAAAACTATAGTTGGTAAAGGTTCTTCTCTGTATCCTTAAGATTACTATTGAAGTGACTGCAGTCAAATTCATGAGCTTTCCTTTTTATTGACAACCATGCTGATAAATGCACAAACTTAGGAGAGATGAGCAATTGATTTCCAGTTGCACTCCCATTTTATCAATGAATTCTTATGAATGAGTCTTTGTTAATGAATCAGTGGGTTATCGCTTCAGAAGCAGCTTATGCATAAATGTGTATGCTTTCTGAGTTTTAAACTTAACATTTTCTTACTCATTAATAAAATTCAAACTTTTACTATCTTAACTTTTTTTTTTTATTTGCTCCAAAAATTCTTCAGACATAAAAGTCAAAGCCAGAGAAAATGGAGGAGATATTTGAAAGACTGGCTGGAACATCTGGAAAAGATGACTGAAGGAATGGATCACAGTAAGTGTCAACCTTACTTGGAAATCAAAACGCTCCAACTCCTAAAACCTATGCATGGAAATTCCTGGTGGTATTATTGAATATGAGAGGATAAATGAAAATACTCTCCCAGGGTGTGGCTCTGAGGAGCCTTTTTCCTTTCCTGCAATGATTTGGCCCCTCACTTAAAATCGTCTGTTAGCCAAAGAAGGTTTTCATAAAAAATAAATTTTGCATAACTAGATGGAGTTCCTCAATATACAACATGGAGAATTTAATATCCTACTCTTCCTATGGAGCCAAGCACTGTGGTCTCTGTAGAGAAAGTTCTGAATTAATTATTTCAAGTGAAAGAAATCTCTCAGCATTCATGTTCTTTCAGAGAACAATGCAAAATGAAGCCCTCAAGAGATGAGTTTTACAAAACTCTACATGCTGCTTCCCTTTGCACTAGGACAAGTATAAAATTGATGACTAAAGAAAATATTAACTGGTGCCTGGTTATTATTTGAGCCTTCTAGCTGTCACAATCTGACACTAAATGTCATCAATGACTGTTGGCTATTCAGAGAGCAACTCAGGAGCTGGGCCATTAGGTTTTCAAAGACAATTTTATAGACACCTGATAGGAAGAGATACGATACCCTGTATGGAAGGTATTTTCGACTGACATCCTAGCTTCAGCAAATCCCACCCAATCTAACTTAGGTCATCTTTCATACCTATTTCCCTTGGTCCAACTTTATGTGTACCCCCCCATCCCAAGTGCACACTACATTAGATACCTGGACATGTTTCTGATTCTGTTCTACTTAATCATTGTTTAACATTCCTAGTGATCATTTTAGAAGCTGGCAATGGTTTTGTCTGCCAACCCCAGGTTGCCCAAGGTTTAAAATGGATCAAATGACTCCATATTGACACTATTTTTTGGCAGGGGTCAGCTTTGCCACCCCTGAGGGAAGGACTGGCATGGCATGTGGTGCCAGGAATCGAACTGTGATCCCCTGCACCTTCCTAAGCTTGCCTACGCAGATGCTTCAGACCACTGAACTATCTCGCTGGCCCGAAATTGACCTTATTAAATCAGCATCTCAGATGTGACAGTGCATCAGTATTACAGAGGAAGGTGTGGCCCTTGTGTGATGTTGCTTATTCCATATGAGGCTGATGTGACTTTTCCCGTTTTAATTAGCTTACTGAGCCCCATTGAAAACTGCTTAGGATATCTCCACAAAGTTGTGATATATCAATAAACTGATATCCTGTTACACTCATAAAAATGTGGCTCAAAATTATTCTGAAGATATCAGATTATAGAAGAACATATTACATGACCTCATTTCTATTAAATTGCAATGGACAAGAATAACACAGCACCAAAGATCAGTGTTACTTGCTTTAGTGGTTTATAGAAAATGGAATTCAATATGCAGTATTAGGGATTTCATCTTTTTTCTTTTTTTTTTTTTTTTTTTTTGGTGGAATTGAGGATTGAACTCAGGACCTTGTGCTTGCTAGACAAGCACTTATTCTACTGAGCTATCTCTCCAGACCCCCCATCTTTTTTCTTTTAGTACAGTGTTTTCATAATGTATTGATATAGTGCACTGTGCCACATTTATTTTGCTTGAGAGTTTCGCATTTTACTGAGTAAACTAGTAGGACTTGGTTGCCAGAAGAGATCTGGTCACCATTCATAGCTTGCCAACCCCAATTTTAAGCTGTTACCTCAGTTTCATGCATCTAGATTCCACACACGTGGATACTGCCTTTTAGAAAAGGAGTCCCCATGCTACAACCCACAGAGTCAGTGTTGGCTTCCCATAAGTTTTACTACAACACATCCACACATTTTTCATGTGCACTCTGTTTTCAAGCTATTGGGGGAAAGCTTGACAGTGTAGCAGGCGAAATCTACCGTAATGGCCAGCTATATAGCTCAGTGGCTCACATACCTGCCTGGCAAGTGCAAGGTCCTGAGTTTAATTCCTGGTACAAATAAAAAAAAAAAAAAAGCCCTGCACTCTTACTGTATATATGAATATATATAAATATATATAAATGTACACACATACATGATTGTTAAGATAATTGTACCACTTATTTCTGTTAATTGATTGAAAGAAATAGTGATTGAACCGAGCGTGGTGGCGCAGGCCTGTAATCCCAGCACTTGGGAGACTGAGGCAGGAGGATTGTTGTGAGTTCAAGACCAGCCTGAGCTACAAATTGAGCTTAAGGCCAGCCTGAACTGCATAGTGATAGCCTGTCTCAAAAGGACAAAAAAAAAAAAAAAAAAGAAAGAAATAGTGATTATATTTCAGGCACATGCTTAAGTTGCTGACCTATCTTCCTGGCTCTAGTGTTTATATTGTTTCATAAATTTTTCATGCCCATATTTGGTTTTCTGAGTAACAACTTTGAAGATGTGCAATATAATAATCACTGCTAATTTCCTATCATCTTGTTTTTGCAGTCTTTACCATTTTTTGGGGGGTGGGTTATTCTCTTTATTTATTTATTTATTTAAAATCCTATTTATTTATTTGACACAGGGTCTTACTGTGCAACATGGCCTTACATAATACTCCTGTCTCAGCCTCCCCAGTCCTGGGATTACAGGTGTGAGCCACTTTGCCCAGTCTTGGTGGGTGGCACGGCATGCAGTACTGGGGATCGAATCCAGGTCCTTGCGCTTGCCAGGCAGCTGCTTAGACTGTTAACCTATCTTCCCAGCCACATTCTTTTTTAAAATTCTCTTTAAAACTTATACTGTTTCCTACCTAGAACTTTGCAAGAAATTGTTTTCAAGGCCTTTACTGGGATGTGGATAAAATTTTGACCTCAAAGTCTGAACTGCACAAATCGAGCAGAGACACCTTTCAGGGTGTTAGCTGAGAAAAAATAAATTACTTACAAAACCCTAAAAGCACCATCAGTGACAATATCCCAAACTGAAGCTACTGACCAGTACTGTGTACTCATGACTTTCCTGGAGGGGCAGACCCTTTGGCAGTCACTAAAGCTTGCGCTGGTTTCCCTGACAGCCCGAGGCTGACCAAGCTTTCATGGGGCCAGAGGACTTCATTAGGTTCCCAGTTGTCTTGAGTTTCACACACCCCAAAGAGTCAGTGAACTGCAATTAGGGGAGCACATCACAGACCCCCAACATTTTGGGACCTTTTCCCAAACATCCACACATTGGTAGAAAACTAACTCATCCAAGATTCGACTTTTCTTTTTCTCCCTCATTCACTTTTCGTTTTGCAAAAACCTTTATTTCTACAAATTCTCTTTCCTAAAGAGGCTATCCTCCTGCAATAAGAAACCTTCCCCATTTGTCAAGGTGTAGGAGGGATTCACTTTCTGCTGGGAGAAAATACTTTTTCTTTCTTTGACCCTTTCAAAGCAACCTCAGCAAGAGTTCTCCTTAAGACACTGCCCCCTCTTTCTGTCTTAGTAGCAAAAAAGGCTTCAACTCACTCACTTTCTGCAACCTTTAGTGAAGCAATTTCTTTTCAAGAAATAAGGCAGCTGGAGTTTTTCTGGAAGTGTCCCAAGAGAAAAAGAAATCCACCCTGCACCTTTCTATCAAGATCAGAATATGGTGGGTCAATCTCTGCTGAGAAATATTTGTTCAGAAATCTTTTCTTTAGGCCTACTGAATGGGTAGCCTTGAAACCAATTTCTTTCTGGGAAATGACAACACAAAGGTTGAAAAAAGATCAGGCTCTTGTTTTAAAGCTCTCTCCCTCTGGCTCTCCAAGCCAACCATTTATAGGAATGTATATGTCCTTTTAAAGTGATCTTCACCTACAGATTTGTGTCTGCCCAAAGTGACCTTCGAGGACTTAGAACGAGGCAGGGTCACTACTGAAGGAGCTGGCTGTGTTTACTGAGCTGAAAGGGAACCCGATGAAGAGGCAAAATGATTCCAGGTTCTGAG